>JAHIAM010018198.1:0-18167 GCA_021605205.1 Aegilops longissima | reverse complement strand
GGCTTGTCCAGAGATCCTTTCGCCCCCCGTATTGATCAGATTATTGATGCTGGGGTTTGAGGTTTTTTTTGGATGCATATTCCGGATATCATCGATTAAGATGGCGGTTAAGGACCAGGAGAAGACGGCGTTTCACCCCTTTGGAGCCTTCTTCTATGTATCTATGCCTTTGGGCTCAAGAGCCCAAGCAACTTATCAACGTTGTGTTTTGCATGAACAGATCGGCCGTAATGTGCACTTATGTGGATGAATTGTGGTTAAGTCAAGGAAGAAGGAAACACCGATTGAGGATTTGAGAGAAACCTTGACAACCGGGTGTACAAGATGATGCTTAACCCGCCAAGTGTTTTTGGTTCCGGCAGGTTATTGGGTTTTTTTGTCCAAAGGGGATTGAAGTAATCCGAGAAGATTACAGCTATCACCCCGCTAAGCCAAAGTGTATCAATGATGTCCAACGTTTGCAGGTCGGATTGCTCGCTTGCCGTTTATCGCCGAGAAGGCCATTCCTTTGTACCGATGTCAAGAAAACGGATCCCGGTTGAGTTCACCCCGATGAAGCATTGAGGACTTAAAGCGGCAGGGCCAACCTCCGTTTCGCCGCCTCCCATTGACAAGGAGCCGCCCTTTATATGTTGCTAATGCCGGGCAGCAGCGAGCCATTGTGGTGGAACGAAGGAGGCGGGGGAAGGAGTATGGTTCAACGGGGGTTTATTTAATTAAGGTCCTCATTGAGTTAAACAAAGATATCCAAAAGCGGTATTGGAGTTTTATGGCGCCGAAGCAAGCAAATTTTCGGGCACCCCCATCACTGGCGTACCTTTTGGGAGATAATTTTCCAGACCCCGATCCTAAGTCACACCGATCTAGCATGTAACACATCATATCACTTTGGCCTCACGCACGGTATTCCCACGGTGTCGCCTTACCATGGCCCGGACCGCTTATGCTTTTGGCTCACGATATGATAGGTGCCAGCATCCATATGACAAAGAACCCGGCCGACATGGCTAGTCGTGAACCCAAAGCGCGCTTAACCCATGGGGACAGTACATGAATCACATCGAGCATGTCGGTCATCAACGATGTATTCGGCTGTAGCACTGGCTAACAGACGTATCCCGGCCGTAGCAAGGCTAGGCAGGACCAATACCACCGCGGACATTTCAAGGGACGATATAGGAACGGCGGAGACACATGCCGCCAAAGTGTCCAAGCAGAGTGTTAAGGACTGTGAACCGGGCAGAAGGGACTACTATCGCCGAAGGCACGAGACTACATTTCCCATATGAGAGGCTGCCAAGGATAAACAACTAGTTTGTCGGATCCCACACATACCAAGCATTTCAAACATACACACATTATGCTCAATATTAGATACAACATGGCATCACAACATAACTCACGACTCAAAATATTATTCATTAGGCTCCAAGAGCAGATATTACAAACATGGGTCTCATGACCCAACACTCGAGCATACAAGTCAAAGCAAAGCGAAGCTAATCATGTCCGAGTACGCATAACTATAAATGAAAAAGGCCGAGAGGACTATCTACCAGATCCCGCCGAGGCACAAGATCGTAGCTGAGGTAACAAGCAAACGTCAAGTCCACGGGAATACTAGCAGACCGACGCCCTCCGCAAAACATAAAATAAGCAAACGTGAGTACAATTTACCAAAGAAGACTTACATCGATCTAACTACATATGCATCATTATCAAAAGGGGTGGTGGAGTTTGACCGCAGCAACCAGCTTTGACTGGGCTATCCTGAACTACGACGCAAGTAACTCTTTTGAGGTTGGGCACACGAGTCCACATATTCACCATGGCAATACACCACTATGGACCCGCCCCGCCTCCCCACGAGAACGCCATCCATAGCACTCACGCTTATCTTTGATTTTAGAGTATCCACTTTCACTTGTCTATGAACGATATAGGCAACCCGAAGTCCTTTCCGGGACACGGCTATTCAATAGATCATATTTAACCCCGCAGGGTGTACTTTCCACACCTCACCACTTACCCCGCTTACACGACATGTACTGCAACCTTCAAGCGGAAGCCCCGGGGTGTCCCACGGCCTACCTAAACACTCAAGTCCCTAGTCCAGGTTTATCGCCTATTCGGTTCCATCCGCAGGAGTCCGCCGAGGTTTCCATACAGCCCCGAACGATGTGGCAGGGTTCCCGAGATACCAAACGGCACTCGGACATCCATTTGCCCACCGCAACACAACCCACCCCAAGGTCACGCTGCGGCCCCAAAGATGCTACAAACACCAAACTACTTGCAACCCCTGACCGAGGAAAGGGTGGTTAAGAAGCCGAGAGGGTCAATTAAGGATCCCAATGGGTAGTAACTGTTTCATGGATCACAAACACGTAACTCACCTCGAGGACGGCTAATGAGACAACCCACCATGTACTCCTACATGGCCTCTCACCGCTACCCTTTACCAAATCGTGTTCACACACTTAGCTCACACACAATAAAGGACATGTTCATAAAATTCCAATTCATTCCTCATGAATCGACCCACTCAACTCTAAGCAAGAAAGGCATGACAAACAAGCATAAATGAGTAGGCACATCATGGCTCAAACAATTCCTACCATGCTAGTGGGTTTCATCTAATTATCGGGAATGACAGTCATGCAAAGGATCAAGGGGTTCAGCACCGCAGCAAGTAACACATGAGTCGTTGTTGTCCTAATGCAAAAAAGAGAGGAGGAGAGAGGGGATTATATCGAATGAACAAGGGGTTTTGCTTGCCCGGCACTTCAAGATAATATAGTTTTCATCGGGTCATCAACTCATCGTTGGGACCGCTCATCGAGAGGGGACAATTACCGCAAACAAGAGAGAACACAATCAATGCAATGCACATTCACATGAATGACATGTCATATTAAGGTACTGAATTCATCTAATGCAATAATAATCCGTTAGTTGAAGTGGAATTCAAACAAGGTTGAACTCCAACTTCAAATGCTATTTCATAATTACCCTAATCATGATTCATCCTATTCAGTGAGGTTAACTTGTTCAAACATGCATGATCATGGCATAAACAGATTCTTCATATTTTTCTGATCATTTTCATATAAAATTATTTCAATCCGAGTTACTTTGAATTTATATGATTTTTAGAAGTTTAGAGTATTTTCTGAAATTTACTAATTAAATTAAATCTAGAAACCTAGTTATTACCGACGCAATGTGACGCCGGTCAACAGGCGCCTCCAGTCAAACCCGACGTGGGGCCACACGCCGGACTAACTAAACTAACCTAGTTAATTAGCACTAACCTAGGTTGTTAAATTAGTTTAAACCTAAACTAGATTAGCGAAGGGCCCGCATGTTAGTGGGGAGAGGGGAGGTCAAACCGGGCAAGTCAACCCACGCCCGGCCGGTCACGGGCGCCGGCGAAGCGAAGCACGGCGCAAGTGCACTTGCATTCCGCCACCAAATGGGTCGGAGGGCACCTAGGAGAAGGGGAGGAGCCGGGTTTGGTGGGGTTAGCTGGGCGGGTGGCCGGATCAACGCCGCACGAGGTTGGGGCCACCGGAGTTCGCCATGAGCGGGTTGGGGGCGGGCAAACGCAGGCCGAGGTGTTAGCGAGGCACTGCGGGCGGTCATGTTGGTTAGCACGGATGACCATATGGTCGCCGGAGCGACGCCAAGCATAGCCGGCGGCGGATGGTTCTGCTCGGCGAAGGCGACGGCCAGAGGACGGGAAGATGCGGAAGAGGGGAAATGCAGCGAGCTCACTGAGGTCGGCAAGCTCGGCTGGCTCGGGACGACCGAGGGAGCGACGCCGAGCGAGGTCCGGCGGTCCGAGAAGGGGAAAAATGGGCGGCGCGGGCGCCCGGCCGGGAGGCTCGGTGAGGAGGGCGAGGATGGAGGGCGGGCTTGGGGCATGCTGGGAGGCATGGGGAGGCGGTCTGGGCAGCGAGGGGCGGCGACGGGCGCCTCGGTCCGGCGAGAGAGGAGCAGAGGAGGGAGGGGCCGGAGAGAGGAGAGAGCTGGGGCTGCGTGGCTCTCGTGGCGCTGCCTAGGAGGGGCCGGGAAGCAGGAGGGGCGGTGAAAGCAGGAGGTGGTCGGGCAGACGCGCCCGCCACGCACTGCTTGTCCTCCCGGCAGGGAGGAAGATGACAAGGGGGCCTGTGGGCTGGGCCGAATGAAGCCGGGCGGTTCAGGCTGTAAGTGGCTGCGTGAGCTCTTCCTCCTTAATTTATTGTCTCTGTTTTCTATTATTCTGTAGTTTTAGGCTTTATTAAAATACAAACTTCTAAAATCCTGAAAATAATTGTGGGCACCTTCCAAATATATGCAACAGCCCACATTTAGTTTCGTAATTATTTGAGCATTTAAATTATTTATAGCATTAAATGCCCAACTTCAAATACTTCATGAATTAATTCAAAATCCATAAATGGCCAAGAAATATGCTCACCATTTTTGGCAGAGGTTTTACCTTTATCAAAAATCATGAACATTTCCAAAGGCATTTTGGGTTCATTGAAAATATTTTTATTGAACCTAGTTGAATTCAATTGGTGCTAGGGTTTCAACAATCCCCATTTCAACTTTCTCGAGAAAATTAAACATGATGCATGGATGCAAATGCTACTAGCTACAAACAAGCTCTAGGGTTGATCTGGGTCAGATACCACCCTCACTAAACAAGAATCTCGCCCGAGATTCAAGACGGAGGCAAGAGGAAAAGGGAAGTCACAACTATCACAATCTTCATGATCCATTTGCCTTCTCAAGATGTTGATTCATTCCATCATCTTAGTCTTGACGCCTTGCTTTTGAGATCTTTACCCGACACACAATGTAAAGAAGGGGAAACCTACATGATTCGATCTTCACGAAGATCAAGCAAATATGATCGACATTACGACCGAGACGGTGACACATCTCGAGTTGAGACACCAAATGCATCGAGAGGGATGGAAGAACAACAACGGGTTTGATTGGTGGCAACAATTCCACGCTTAGAAAGATGGTGAATGGTGTCAAGGTGGCGAGAAGATATTTACCATGATTCAATAACGGGCCACCTCGAGAAGGTGACGCGAGAACTATTCCTTAAGTGGCAAAAAGAATTACTTTTGATATAGAGACATTGAAACTCTTTATACCAGCCTAAGGCAATTCACATTTACATCATTTGGTGGAGTGCAAGGAAATGGTACACTTGGACTAGAATGGATGATGTAGACTACCTTGTTGAAGACAACGCAATGGATGATTTGCTTATCATCGAAGGTGGGGGACCCATGGTAAATCCACTTTGAAGATAAACCTGACAAGAATTGCTAAGAAGAACCTATAGCGAGATAGCACAAGGACGGTGCAAGCTGGGAACGAAATGCAATCTGTTCGAATGTTCCAACCATCATATCCCCGAGATTCAGATCTGGTTGGTGTTAGGATATTTCAGACTTATCATGTCCGATAGGAAGGGTTGCAACACAATTCGACGAGATGGCGCTATGATTCTCGGATATGAACTACGTATAGCAAGCTCCAAAACATGAGCTGGTTTTGCTACAAACATGTGAACACGTTGTCCTAGACAAGCATGACCACATGGTAGTCTTATAATAAAACACTACCGAAGTTCGGTGGGGAGCCATCATCGAGGGTATCAAGTCTTTACACAAGTCCATGGATTAGATCCCAAGCATAGACTTCTTTTCCTTGATCAAGTCAATCGCTGGCTTGGTGTGCTATGGAATCCATATGGAATGAAGATGATCACCTATCGCACCATAGAATACTTCAGACGCATGACCGACTTGGGATGATTCCAAAGGAACAAAACAAACCTTTCTCAAATTCATGGCGGCAACTTACACCAGATGCACATGAATTAGAGGAAGTCACTACTTTCATCCAAACATATGCTTCATGAACTAAACACAAGAATTGCTTACACAAGTTTCCAATACTAGGTTGATGCTCAACATGACTCATGGGGAGACAAAATGCTACCGATGGGCTCAACAAAGAACTCATCGGAATTTCCATATCATCGACTTCCACCATCATGTGAACACGTGATAGTATTGGTCGCACTAAAGATGTAATGGTGTATGCTCGAGGATCAACCACGAGTAAGACAACATCACGGATATCGTTGGTTCGATTTGACTTGACAATGGCCCATACTCAAATCAAAGAATTGGTAGGACAATAGGTCCAACAACCGATCACAGGACCAATCGATGAAGATATCATCCTTCTTCAACACACACTACACAAGAATATCCCTTGATCGAATCTAAGTTAGGCAAGCTTTTATCTTCCAACTCTCCAAGTTGTTGTTTGGCTTAACCAACTAGCTCGTAGGGTGTCCAACACAGATTCTGGAGAAAGGGTGGTTCACAAGAAACCAACTTGATCACGGCTCAACATAACAATCGGAACAACCGAACACTTCCAAGAAGATATTTGGAAAGTCACGAACCACCGTATGTTACTAAGCTCGAGAACAATCTTGCTTTTGAGGGCAAGACGATATGATCAAATGAGTGAGGACTTGATGTAATCCTAACTCATCAATCAAGGTGCACCGTAATAAGGACTAGGTAGCACGATCAATCTTAGGATGATGTTTTAATAACCAACATGCCAAGAATGAGGATATTGTCCATTACTGCCAAGCAACAAGTTGCTCGAGTATTGATTTCACACATCACATTCACTTGTCGGCATTCCGTTAAATCAACACGAAGACCGAGGAATGAATGATGATGGTGAGAAGTATCACGCATCAAGAATGCATAAGAGGAGGTGCAATTTCCATGACATTCTTGACATAAAGATGGTAACACTCTGTGGAAAGTAATCAAAAGCTGAATTGGCATTTTGATCTCATGGATACAACTACTTTGACCCAATCCTAGAAATGGATGAGGTAATCGAGTTTGTTTCTCCTAGTCATTCCGAATAGAATGGCTTGACGGACCACAAGGATAAAATGCATCGATGAACACAAATGCACACATACCCTTGGCTATCAATTGATAGATGAAGGTCAAGGCATCTAAGAGAACAACTCAAAGGAACATATAATTTTCTCGAGTTGTGGATGCACAGATTAGTATGTCGAGCAAGTTCAACATTTCTTCCGGATAACCCATGCAGAAGGTAGAATTGGCAGATTCACAATTATGAATGGAGAACTCCTCAAGAGCACTCTTATTGTGATCTTTTGGCTCAAAAGAACTTCCATAAGCGTTCGTAGTATTTGGAAGAAGGAAATACCACGGACCTTGAGGACTATCGCAAGGTTACTAATATCCTAAAGGCACTAGCAAATACTAACAACATGAAGTAGGATGAATCTCGGTTCAAGAACCCAGAGTAGAATACCTACTACTAAATGGCATCACGGATGCTTTCAAAGTGATGGCCGTAATCATCACACTGGGATACAAAAGCATAGCTAAATTGCTAGGTGACTTCTAGACACCTAAGGTCATAATAATAGTTCCAACATATATGTCGAGGCAATAGAGCACCTACCGATCGGTTGGTGTGCTTATTCACCAAAAGGACATCGAATCGAAGGAAAGGATTTGCAAATGCATCGACTATTTAGAGACCGATGACTCGGACAAAGATAACGGCTGTAAATGCTCAAAATGATTTGAGACATCCTGCAGAAATGGTGGCATAACCACTCAACAACATCATAACAAGATTCTGAGATCAACAGCTATCATTCGTAATAGTAGGAACTGAACTGGGATTAAAACCAACAATCTTAAAGGTCTATGGATTAGTAACACGCCATCCCGATAGATAGATGAGAAGCCTAGTTCTTAAACCCCGAGAAGAGAAGAGGATGACCCATCGAAGGCCATGAGGTATAAGGAGTAAAAAGAGCCTTACGCTCCTTCCACAATCAATTCCCTACATAACTAAAGCATTTCTAGACTCAACTTCACCGCTTGGCTTGGTAATCCCACAGTCAGCTCGATATCCACGCTGTGTGACCTCGATCCTAAGTCACACCGATCTAGCATGTAACACATCATATCGCTGCGCGGCCTCACGCACGGTATTCCTAACGGTGTCGCCTTTTACCATGGCCCGGGACCGCTTTTGCGCTTTGGCTCACGATATGATAGTGTCGCTAGTATCCATATGACGAAGAGAACCGGCCGACATGGCTAGTCGTGGAACCCAAAGCGGCGCTTAACCTATGGGGACAGGCATACATGAATCACATCGAGCATGTCGGTCATCAACGATGTATCTTGGCTGTAGCACTGGCTAACAGACTCCGTGATCCCGGCTGCAGCAGGCTAGGCAGACTCCAATACCACCGCTGTGACATTTCAAGGGATGTATATAGGAACGTAAGGACACATGCCGCTAGTCAAGTGTCCAAGCAGTAGTGCCAAGCTAGGTGGACTCTATGAACCGGTCAGAAGTGACTACTATCGCCCGGAGGCACGAGATGGCCTCCTCCCCAATGAGAGGCTGCCAAGGATAAACAACTAGTTTGTTGGATCCCACACATACCAAGCATTTCAAACATACACACACATTATGCTCAATATGCGAGATACAACATGGCATCACAACATAACTCTACGACTCAAAATATTATTCATTAGGCTCAAGAGCGTAGATATTACAAACATGGGTCTCATGACCCAACACTCGTGAGCATACAAGTCAAAGCACAAGCGAAGCTAAACATGTCCGAGTACGCATAACTATAAATGAAAAAGGTCGAGGAGCCCGACTATCTACTGCATCTCTGCCGAGGCACAAGATCGTAGTGAGGTAACAAGTTAAACGTCAAGTCCACGCGGACTACTAGCTAGACCGACGCCTCTCTGCAAAACATAAATAAGCAAACGTGAGTACAATTGTACTCAGCAAGACTTACATCGATCTAACTACATATGCATCATTATCAAAAAGTGGTGGAGTTTGACCGCAGCAGCCAGCTTTGACTGGCTATCCTCGAACTACGAACGCAAGTAACTCTTTTGAGGTGGATGCACACGAGTCCACATATTCACCATATGCAATACACCACTATGGACCCGCCCCGCCTCCCTCACGAGAACGCCATCCATAGCACTCACGCTTATCTTGGCGATTTTAGAGTATCCACTTTCACTTGTCTATGAACCGATATAGGCAACCCGTAAGTCCTTCTCCGTGGACACGGTTATTCAATAGATCATATTTAACCCCCGCAGGGTGTACTTCTTCACACACGCTCACCACTTATCGCTGCTTACATCGACATGTACCAAGAACCTTCAAGCGGAAGCCCAACGTGGTGTCGGCCACACCTACCTAAACACTCAAGTCCCTAGTCCAGTTTATCGCCTATTCGGTTCCATCCGCAGGAGTCCGCCGAGGTTTCCCATACAGCCCTCGAACGATGTGTGCAGTGGTTCCCGAGATACCAAACGGCACTCGGCACATCAACACGCAGGTTACCGCAACACAACCCACCCCTAAGGTCAGCTATGCAAGGCCCCCAAAAAGATGCCACAAACACCGTAAACTACTTGCAACTCCCTTGACCGAGGACAAGGGTGGTTAAGAAGCCGAGAGGGTCAATTAAGGATCCCAATGTGTGGTAGTAACTGTTTCATGGATCACAAACACAGTAACCTGGGCTTCCGAGGACGGCTGCAATGAGACAACCCACCATGTACTCCTACATGGCCTCTCACCGCCACCTTTACCAAATCGTGTTCACACACTTAGCTCACACACAATAGGACATGTTCATAACAATTCCAATTCATTCCCGATGAATCAGATCTTGACTCAACTCTAAGCAGTAGTGCATGACAAACAAGCATAAATGAGTAGGCACATCATGGCTCAAACAATTCCTACTCATGCTAGTGGGTTTCATCTAATTACCAGGAAATGACAGTCATGCAAAGGATCAAGGGTCTCAGCCTACCGCAGCAAGTAACACATGAGTCGTTGTTGTCCTAATGCAATAAAATAGAGCAGGAGCGTAGAGAGTGGGATTATATCTAATGAACAAGGGGTTTTGCTTGCCGGCACTTCAAGATAATATAGTTCTTCATCCAAGTCATCGATCAATCATCGCTTGCGACATCGCCTACCGAGAGGGGACAATTACCGCAAACAAGAGAGAACATCATCAATGCAATGCACATTCACATGAATGACATGTCATGTTAAGGAACTGAATTCACCTAATGCAATAATAATCCAAGTTAGTTGAAGTGGAATTCAAACAAGGTTGAACTCCAACTCCAAATGCTATTTCATAAATTACCCTAATCATGATTCATCCTATTCAGTGATGTTAACTTGTTCAAACATGCATGATCATGGCATAAACAGATTCTTCATATTTTTCTGATCATTTTTCATATATAAATTATTTCCATCCGAAGTTACTGTTGAATTTATATGATTTTTGAAGTTTAGAGTATTTTCTAAATTTATCAATTAAATTAACCAGTAAAAGGGTATTATCGTTGCACACTGACGTCAATGTGACGCTGGCCAGGTCACCGGCGCAACTCAGGTCCAGTCAAACCTACGGTGGGGGCCACATGTCAAAGGACTAACTAAATCAACCTAGTTAATTAGCACTAATCTAGGTTAAGTTAAATTAGTTAGAAATTAAAATCGGATTAGTTAATTCAAGGGGTCTGCATGTCGCTGGGGGAGAGGGGAGGTCAACCCGGCAAGGGTCAACCCACCGGTCACGTGTCACGCAAGGCCGCTTAGTCAGCCGAAGAGCGACGCTGGCGGCGCAGTGCACTTGCCATTCGCCACCAAATGGGTCATGAGGCACCTAGGAGAGCCGGGAGGAGCCGAAGTTTTGGTGGTTAGCTGGGTCGGGAGGTCGACACCGGCGACGAGGTTGGCGGCCGAGTTCGCCATGAGCGGGTTGGGGTTGCGCGGCAAACGAGAAGTTGAGGAAGAAGGAGGCACTACGCTGATGCGGGCGGTCATGTTGGTTGAGCACGGATGACCATATGGTCGCTGGACACGCCGCCACAAGCTCGGCGGCGATGGTTCGGCTTCATTAGCGACTGGCTAGAGGACGGGAAGAGAGGGAGAAGAGGGAAATGGCGAGCTCACCGGGAGGCGTCGGCGGCTCACTGCCTGGGGACTGGAGGGGCACGACCGACGGATGAGGTCCGGGTCCGAGAAGGGAAAAATGGCGGCGCCGGGCGCCCGGCGCTGGAGGCTCGTGGAGGAGGGCGAGGATGGAGGCGGGCTGGGGCATGTCGGGAGGGGGAGGCGGTGGCCGGGCAGCGAGGGGCGGCGACGGCGCGCCGGTCCCAAGAGAGAGAGGGAGCAGAGGAGGGGGAGGGCGGAGAGAGTGAGAGAGAGCCAGGCTGCGTGGCTCTCCGTGGCATCGCCTAGGAGGGGCCGGGAAGCAGGAGGTGGCCGGAAAGCAGGAGGTGGCTGGGCAAGATCGGCGCCCGCCACGCACCTATTTGTCCTCCCGGCAGAGGAGGAAGATGACAAGGGCGCTAGTGGCTGGGCCGAACAAGCCGGGCTGTCAGGCTGTAAGTGGCTGCCAGTGAGCTCTTCCTCCTTAATTTATTGTCTCTGCTTATTATTCTGTAGTTTTAGGGCTTTATTAAAAATACTGTGGCACTTCTAAAAATCCTGAAAATAATTGTGGGCACCTTCAAATATATGCAACAGCCCACATTTAGTTTCAGAATTATTTGAGCATTTAAATTATTTATAGCATTCGATGCCCAACTTCAAATACTTCATGAATTAATTCAAAATCCATAAATGGCCAAGAAATATGCTCACCATTTTTGGCAGAGGTTTTCACCTTTATCAAAATCATGAACATTTCCAAAGGCATTTTGGGTTCATTGAAAATATTTTTATTGAACCTAGTTGAATTCAATTGGTGCTAGGGTTTCAACAATCCCCATTTCAACTTTCTCGAGAAAATTAAACATGATGCATGGATGCAAATGCTACTAGCTACAACCAAGCTCTAGGGTTGATCTGGGGTCGTGACAATACGAACCGGAAGTTTACTCGGCGGATTGCTAAGGGGCTATAGAACTTGGGTCAGACGGCTTAAGTACGGCTCTTGACGGCAAAGAAAGTCTCGTGCACTTGTGGATTTCATTAACGATTGGACAGAGTTGTTACCAAGAAAAGCCGATCATACCTATTGGACCATCCACTTGATGGGTCCAGTAATTGAGGCTCGGGGCTGAGTCGTATTAACTTCCCCGCGAGGTGACAAGTTCTCTACGCTTTTGCTTAATGTTCCCTCGCACTAACAATGCAGCTGAGTATGAGGCTTTGCTCCATGGTCTCCTGGATGGCTAAGGAGATGAATCTAAGCCGGTTAAGTGCTTTGGTGACTGGACTTGGTGGCCCAGCAAGTATCGGTACTTGGGATTCCAAAGATCCACTCATGGCTGCGCATCGGGAGGTGGATATTGTTGCAGGACACTTTAAAGGATATCGTGGACCATGTGGATCGCCTAAGAACGGCGGCGGATGCTCTAGCCGCTGGGCTCTCAACGTAAACCGTCCCGCCAATGTCTTCCTTGATGTACGCATAATCCGCCGCTTAAGCTTCCGATGAAGTTGATTGGCTATTCCGATCCGAGGCTCGCTGGCGGCCTTGCATGTCATTCCGGATTGGACGCCCCTTATTTGGCATACATGAACCGGGCGAGTTACCGTAAGATGAGACGCTGTCTGGCAGATAGTTCGCGATCTAAGTCTATGACCATATATAAGGGCGAAGTTGTATCAGTGGTCGCGTCGTATGCTTCAACGTTGTGTGTCCCGACGAAGGCTGTGAGATATTGCATGAGATCCATGAAGGACTGTGGTCACCACGCGTTCAAAGTCCTTGTGGCAAAGCTGCCCTCCACGGTTTCTATTGGTTGACGCCCATGCCGATGCGTAAGATCTGGTCGCATGTGATGGTTGCCAAAAGTTTTCCAGACGCAGCCATGTACCGCCCAAGAATTGAGGATGATTCCAATTACTTGGCCGCTTATGCATTTGGGGTTGATATGGTTGACCTTTCAAAAGGTCCAAGGACAAGAAGACCCACCGTGGTGGCGGTCGACAAATTTACAAAGTGGGTAGAGGCGAGCCTGTTAGCAAGTGTGATGCGCCACGGCGGTTCAGTTCATCAAAAGGTGATTTTCCCGTTTGGGTTTCTACAAAGATCATCACGGACAATGGCACCAATTTGTCCAAGGAGTCATGAAGGAGTTTTGTGAACGAGCACATCCGCTTGACGCTCTTCAAGGGCCCACCCAGTCCAATGGTCAAGCGGAACGAGCTAATCAGAGATCTTATGAGGTATTAAGCCCCGCTTATGGTCCCTTTAGAGAGGACGCCGGTTGTTGGGTTGAAGAGCTACCATCCGTGATATGGAGTATCAATACTACCCTAACAGATCCACGGATACACACCGCTCTTATGGTCTGGAGCGGAGGCGGTCCTTCCCGTGATATCCGCTATGACTCGCCTGCTGGGCAGCCTATGTTGAGGCCGATAGCGAGGCAGACGGCAGACGCTTTGGATCGACCGGATGAAGAGCAGATATGGCGGTTGCTCGCTCGCGATTTACCAGCAGGATCTTCGCCGTATCACAATGCGCGGTTAGAACAAGAACCTTTCAGAAGGAGACTTGGTGCTTCGCTCATTCAAGACCGCATGATATGCACAAGCTATCCCCACCTTGGGAAGGGCCTTTGTGGTCAGCAAGAATCTGCACAACGGGTCATACTATCTCGATTGATGTTCGAGAGCAAAAGACTCGCAAGACGCCGAAGAGGAGACCAACAGCCGTGGAACATAGCTCATCTTCGCCTTATTATACCGAGCCATCGGCTCCACTTATGTACATATTAAGACAATGTATATATTATGAATAAAGCAATAAACCGGATCCTGCTAAAGCGGGTATCCGCTCGAAAAAGTCCGTTTGGGTACATGGAGATGTTGTCGCAGCAGCCTCCGCTTAACCCTTGGTCTTGCTTTTCGTAAGTTTTTGTCACTTGGGGCTTGGTCGTGTCCGAACCAACGCAACACCTTTTGATGGGCGAAGCCACCAGATCACTTGGGGACATGGTCACGCCTAACCAACACGCTCTTGGTCAGCCTAAGGCCATAGAATCACTTGGGGCTTGGTCGAACCCAACCATTGCCATGCCACTTGATCGGCATAATGCCACGATTTCGCTTAGGTTCGGCTGACTTGAACCATCGCTACACCTTATGGGGAGCTTGGTCCCGTCCACCATGGTAACACCATCCGATCAAAGCTCAAGAAAGCCTCTTCTTGCAAACGGTTTTATCATTGCCTTTGCTTCCATGTGGTTTTCATACCAGTTATTTGATTCTTGTTTGCCTTCTTAAACCGACAACCTTTTTAAACCGGATTCGTTGTCGCTAACGAATTCGTCCATTTTAATCCGCGATTTTGTTCGTTTGATTTTTCCGTTACCATCCCATTATGGAGTAACAGGCTTGTCATGCCCGACACGGTTTACACGGTAAACCGCATTCTACAGGAGTTGTTTTCTCCTTTGACGGTAATGGTTTATACAACCTCCGCCTCAAGATTGGCTAGGCTAACCGCATGCCCGACGCGGGTATTTTGTATCATAAAATTTGGTCATATACTCCATATTTTCTATATATATATATAGCCAAGCCGGTCAAGGCATAATAGCCGTCTGGCGAACAAGCCGCCCGGCGGTTTAAAGAATTTGTGATTGCAGGAGAACTAAGTTGACGGTTCATCAATCCAAAGTATCAGCATCACCATGCAAAGGATACAGACCGAGGTCATAAAGGCATTGTTCAAAACAAAGTGCTAACTATCCTATTACAAAGCCTTCCAAGGCCCGTGTTTCGATGCGCTATGGCTAGGGCGGAGGCGCCACCCGGCTTGACGGATTACGCCTTCACCAGGTTGACGGAGGTAGAGGGGCCCGCATCGGTTCAACTTCTTCCTCTTCATCACCCAAAGCCCTAAGTCATTGGTAGACCACAATCCGGTTAAGGCCGAAGATGCCTCTTCACTTATAAGCTCACCGGATCAACGCCAAGTATAAGTGTGTTATGGATTGTAACATCCCAAATTTTGGAATGTTAATATAATTAATTGAATTGTTTGTTTGTTTGCTTGAGTGAATTAAACTTGGGTGAAATTTGAACCTTTTCAAAACTTTTGAAAGAGAGGGAATAAAATGACTTTCCCTCTCCTAGAATTCAAATTCATCCTATTAAAATCAATGAGAGAAGATGACATGACTTCTTCAACTATAAAGAATTTGAACGGAGTTTTGCAATTTAATTCTTTCAAATATTTGCACTTGCTTCTATTTTCTTCCCAGAAATACCCCGAAAATAAATTCTTGCAAGCAAGAAAGAGCGAGGAAAATGACCCTCCAAAATCAGGGGCATTTTTGAAAATATTTGAGCCAAAAAACCAAAGTTTTTATATAAAAATTATTTGCAAAAGAAATAAAGCCTTTAGGGATTTTCTGAAAACATTTTTTTAAGTTTTTATTTTGGCCGTGGAATAATGCTCATCATCTACATTTTATTTTTCTGATAATTTTAGTATATAAAAACTCTTTATTCAATTGATTTGATTTCCTTTATTGTTTTAGTTTCCTAATTTTAAAAATAGGAATGGAATCGCTTTTATTAGGAAAACTTGCTGGCCCATTAAGCACTTTCCTATTCTAGCCCAACAAGAGATCATCTCCTTCCTCTGCTTCCTCTCACGTTACAGAGGCTTTCCATGTCCATGGAGACAGGAAATCTCCACCTTCCCGATCTCACTCTGCCTTTCCATCCCAGCGCCTCCCGAGACCGCCTATAAAACCCTCCTCTCCTTGTTCCATTTTTTCCATCACCACGCCTCCCTGCCCGTAGCCTTCTCGCCACCGTCCTCCTTTTTCTGCCTAGAAACGCCACCAGAGCTCTTCTCGAACCTCCCATCGCCCAGCGCCACCTCCCAAGCGCCGACCTCCTCCGCCACCCCACCTCGCCGAGACTCGCCGCCGAGCAGCCTCCACATCGCCATCTCCTTCCTGCCATCTCTCGCCTCACGATGTAACTCCGCTGTTTTCAGATTTATTCCTGAACAGATTTAGTTCCGTCTTGTTTAGCTTATAACTTTTGATCTAGAAGTCCAATGATGCTGATTCTTTTATGTTAGATCACAATTTTCTTGTAGATTCCAAAATATATAATTTGTCTATGTTTGGATTTATAAAATTGAGTTAGATCAGATTTGAATTAAAGCTTGTTTTGCTTATTCGGGAGTTTAAAAATAGATTTTTATTTGATTCTTTTTTCTACTGATCACTAGTGATCATATTTACCAGTGGTAAAAACTTCAAAATTGTTTGAGTATTTTAGCTTATTGTTTCATGTAAAACAAATTATGTTTTAGTTCTATTCAATTATAGCTACTTTTTCTATAGTTGTTTTTAAATTATTTTATTTTATATTTCAGAAAGTTTATGTTTGGTTTCTATTAGTTAAACAGTAGGTGTTCAACAAGTTTTTATATTTATTTTATTTTGTTATCGTGAAATCAATTCAAGTTCGCTAATAACTTGCAATGGATTTCTTTACTGTTTTAACTCCCAATTGAAAATATTTCAAATAGCTTTATGAAAAAAATACTTTATTTTTTTTTCTTTGTCTTAACTAAATTTATATTTTATTCTCTGTTATTTTAGTGTTTTATTTTCCGTTAGACAAAACTATTTTTGTGAATGTTGTAGAAGAAGACTCCTAGTTTTATTTGAAGTTCCTTCGATTCTTATTCGCTTCTCTTTTGTTTTGATTGTTAGTGTGAGTGCTTATGTGAATGATATGTTTGTTATATAGATTTCATCGTAGAGTGACGAGTAGTCTATCAAGTTATTTCTTGAGAACGATAATTCTTCGTCAACATCACCGTGCAAGTTCACTTTGACCATGCTTTCATACCTATGTTTTATTGCATTTAGTGACATCTTTGCAACCACCCTCAAGAGTGTTATTGAACCTTGTAGTTGAGTAGTGTGCATGAGGTAGGAACCTTCCCTGTTACCAAGCCCGGACGATATTTTATTTTAATGCTACGCTATAGTAGACGGGTTTGTATGAGTGCTCGGAGTGGTGTGAGAATGGAGGATTCTACGCCAATGACGATAACTCCATGATGGAATCTGCAAGGACCGTGATCTTCAAGACCTCAAGACTTCAAGACTCGAGACAGATTTCAATACACACTCATGGGTGAAGGATTTGTTGACGGGCACCCGAGAACCCAATGGTTGGCGATGCATGGAGAAGCGCCATGACATCTTGCGGAAAGCTTCACCAGACTCAAAGAGACGGAAGAATACTTCATGCCCGAAGCTTACCTGCAACCGCAAGTCATTATGGGCTCGCTGGTTGACCTTAGTTGTGACTCGTGGACGGTACTAGCAGATGTAGAACTACGGTAGGATGGGTTGAGTACCGACGGGTCGAGGAACTCTTGGAAGACCATGTTTCGTCATCTTGTTCTCAAACATTCTGAAGTGCAGAACGTAAAGAGAGGGATCGAATCTATGGGTAAAGTGTACAAACCTCGCAGAGGGTTATAACCTAATCGATTAGCCGTGTCCCTTGCTACGACAATTTGAGCCTCGACTCGGTCTATCTCTTAACTCTCAACACCGGATTGATAACTTAATTGTGGGCAACTTATGATGATTTGGGCTATGAGACATCGGTTGGCGAACCATGTCATGACGTAAAAACTCCATAGTACAGACTTCATTATTCCTTTGATGTAGGTAAAATAAAACTAGCTTTTACGCAAACAAAACTCAGATACGAGCCACAAAGCCATACCGCATATAGTATAGTTTATCATCCGCTTTATCTTATTGTGATCTTGCTTACATTCAATGTATCGATTATACGGCTGCAACGTATCATGTTGCGATATTTCTGACAGTAAGAGTTACGAACAGGTTACGGTCACACTCAACCCCGATGGCGTTGATGGGACTCACACCCGCTTGATTGTTTCCGCCGGACTTATGAGGTATATATCAGTTTTACGTTATTTATACATGTGATTGCACTTTGATATATAATTGATG
>JAHIAM010018195.1:0-10206 GCA_021605205.1 Aegilops longissima | reverse complement strand
TTTCCTCCGCTTGTTCACTAGCTCGGATCGACCGCTTCGAGCTCCCATAACGCACGCCCATTGCCGGCAGCCGCCGGGACCTTTTGTCCCGGCTCGCGCTGTGCTTGCACATGCACGTAGGCATCGCCCGCCTCTCGCTTTCAACCTCGCCTGCACCATTGTTGTTGTCCCAAACACCTCGCCACCGTGAGCTTAAGCACCGCCTCATCCGCTCCAACCCCTCCGCCACCACCGCCGACGCGGACGCCGAGCCGCTGTAACGCGCTCGCCACAGCCAAAGAGACTTCGGCGCAAATCAGCGCCTTCCCAAGCAGCCACCTTGGTTCCGAGTCAGCCCGTTGCCTCGCCGGTCCGACGATGCCCATGTGGCACCGTCACATCGACGGTGGGCTTTTTTGACCTATTGACCATGGTCAAATTGTTGATCGGCTGGTTGATGACCCACAAGTATAGGGGATCTATCGTAGTCCTTTCGATAAGTAAGAGTGTCGAACCCAACGAGGAGCGTATGGAAATGATAAGCGTTTTCAAGAAGGTGTTCTCGTACTCAAATAAGTGGTAAAGATAGTTTTGAGATAAGATAAATTGTAACAAGCAACAAGTAACAAGAGTAAATAGGCAGCAAGGTGGCCCAACCTTTTTGTAGGAAAGGACAAGCCCGACAAACTCTTATAATAGGAAAAGGCCTCGAGGACACATGGGAATATCGCTGCTAGTTTTCATCACGCTCATATGATTCGTGTTCGGTACTTTGATAATTTGATATGTGGGTGGATCTGCTTGGGTGCTGTTCTTACTTGAACAAGCATCCCACTTATGATTAACCTCTATTGCAAGCATCCCAACTACAACAAAAGTATTAAGGTAAACCTAACCATAGCATGAAACATATGGTCCAAATCAGCCCTACGAAGCAAACACATAAACTAGGGTTTAAGCTTCGTCACTCTAGCAACCCATCATCTACTTATTACTTCCCAATGCCTTCCTCTAGGCCCAATAATGGTGAAGTGTTATGTAGTTGACATTCACATAACACCACTAGAGGCTAGACAACATACATCTCATCAAAATATCGAACTAATACCAAATTCACATGACTACTAATAGCAAGACTTCTCCCATGTCCTCGGAACAAACGAATACTCACAAAGCATATTCATGTTCATAATCGAGGGTAATAATATGCATAAAGGATATGAACATATGATCTTCCAACAAATAAACCAATTAGTATCAACTACAAGGAGTAATCAACACTACTAGCAACCTACTAGCACCAATCCTGACCTGAGACAAGAATTGGATACAAGAGATGAACTAGGGTTTGAGATGACATGGTGCCGGTGAAGATGTTGATGGAGATTGCCTTCCCGATGAGAGGAGCATTGGTGATGATGATGGTGATGATTTCCTCCCTGAGGGAAGTGTCCCAGAACAATCCCAAGCCCTAGATTGGTTCCCGGTTCCTGATGGCGAGTCTCCCCAAAGGTTGCTTAATGTTTTTTCTCATCGAAAGACTTCAATAGGAGAAGATGGGCTTGAGAGCCACCAGGGCCCACGAGGTAGGCGCCTGTGGGGGCCCACCGTGAGCGGTGGTGTGGGCCCCGGCCTTCATCTTTGGCGATGATTTTTCTTTATTTATTTTAAGGTATTCCATGGAGTTTCAGGACTTTTGGGTTGCATGAATAGGTCTCCAATATTTGCTCCTTTTCCAAATTTAATTCCAAATCCGCATTCTCCTCTTCATGTAAACCTTGTAAAATAAGAGAGAATAGCCATAAGTATTGTGACATAACGTGAAATAACAGCCCATAATGCGATAAATATCGATATAAAAGCATGATGCAAAATGGAGGTATCAACTCCCCAAGCTTAGACCTCACTTGTCCTCGCAAAAGCATAACAATAAATATGTCCTCATGTTTAGAGGTTGAGGCGCCGATAAAAAATAAAATAGGACATGAAGGCATCATGATTGTTCTCATAACAACAATACATATAGATTTTGTCATATAATTACTTATGTTCAAGTGAATCTTTCACAATGCAAAGGTATGAATGAAACCTTATTGAGCACCAACAAATTATAACCTCCCATTGAAGCAATTGCAATTTATCATAACATCGGAGAGAGTCTATGTCGAGCTTAAAAGCAAGTCCACATACTCAACTATCACTTAGTCCTTCATAATTGCTAACACTCACGCAATACTTGTGGTTACGGAGTTTTAATCGGACACAGAAAGATAGGGCTTATATTTTCCCCACAACCTTTTACCTCAAGGGTAACAATAATAATTCATGCTCCCTACATATATATATATATATATATATATATATATATATATATATATATATATATATATATATTTTCATGTTCTTTCCAACATGGAGCTTGCCAAAGGATAAAATGAAAAGGAAAGGTGAAGATCACCGTGACTTTGCATAAGGTAGAGGATAATAAAAAGGATAGGCCTTAGCGAGGGAAGCAGGGTTGCCATGCCTTATGGTTGGATGCACAAAATCTCAATGCAAAGAACGCCACTTTATATCGCCTTGTGATATGAACCTTTATTTGCAGTCCGCCTTTTATTTCTTCCATATCACAAGATCGATATAGCTTTTTTCCCACACCAATCAATCATACATATTTAGAGCAATTTTATTGCTTTGCACCGATGACAACTTACTTGAAGGATCTTACTCAATCCATAGGTAGATATGGGGACTCTCATGGCTAAACTGGTTTATTATTTGGAAGCACAAGTAGTATTCTACTTGGGCGAGAATTTGGCTAGCATGAGGGGAAAGGCAAGCTCAACATGTTAGAGGATCCATGACAACTACTTTATTGTATAAGAAAACATAACTCATCACGTTGTCTTCCTTGTCCAACATCAACTCTTTAGCATGTTGTATTTTAATGAGTGCTCCCAATCATAAAAGATGTCAATGATAATATATCTATATGTGAAACCTCTTTCCTTATTTCTTCCTATTAATTGCAACGATGACCAAAGCTATATTTGCCAACTCCAACAACTTTTAATCATCATACTTTTCTATGTGAAGTCATTCCTCAATAAGATCAATATGAACTTTTGTTTCTTTTTTTCTTTTTCTTCTATTCTTTATTCACCCAAGATCTTAAAAACAACCCTTGACTCAACACTAATCTTTATTATATAGATAGCTCACGACTGACAATAGAGGATCATAAGGCAAACTCAAAACTAGATCATGCCAAACTTTATTCTACTAGATCAAGATACTACTAATAGGATCGAACTAAAAAAAGGTAAAGATAGGAGTTGTGATGGTGATATGATAGGGCACCCCCAAGCTTGGTCCAAGGGAGTGCCCATACCCATGTGATTATATCTCCTTTGCTGAAAAGGGGAGGTGATGGATAGTCCACATCGAAAGGAAGAGGTCCTCCACCATGGATGATGCCCTTGAGTGCAACAATATGCTCCTTCAACAAAATTTTTTTGGATACTTGTTCAGAAGAGCTAACTCAATCATCTTGAAAGCTTCGATCTCGGGTTTTAAACAAGATGACGTTGAAGGATGTCTTTGTCCCGGAGCTTGATCCTCCGGGGCATTCTTGATCCTTTCATCCTTGTGACCTTCATGGGTTCTTCCTCTTCAGATCTATTTCATTAGCCAAGCATCGTTGTCACCATTGTTGGAGGAGGGGGACTACATGATGCCTAGCCTTGAAAAACCCCGAAAAACAGCTCAAACAAGAACGTGAGATTTATGGGATGCGGAGTCAAAACCTTTGGGAGAATATATAATGAATTTTTACCACCAAAATATGTACTGCAAGAAAACGGAGTCCGAGGGCACACGAGGTGCTCAGGGTGGGGGCCTGGGGTAGGGCGCCCACCACCCTCGTCCCTGGTCCTTCCCCGACTGCCACTTATTTTTCTATTTTCTAAATATTCCAAAACGGAGAAATATTGCCTAAAATTGTTTTGGAGTCCTTACTTACGCACACATACCTATTCCTTTTCGAGTTCAAAAATTCCGAAAGTGTCCCTTATGTATTCTCCCGGTTACGGTTTCAAAATATTAACATTTATGAGATTACCCAGATAAATGTTTGATCCTTTGACCGCTTACCACCTTCGGATTTGTGCCTTCGGTTGTTGATTTTATGGCACCAATGATAGACCTCCTCGATAACGAGGGACCTTCCCATTTAGAGAGAAGTTTTCCAAAAATCTTAAACGAGTTGTATAGCAATACATAATCACCTACATTAAACTCACGCTTTTGTATCCTTTTGT
Source organism: Aegilops longissima (assembly GCA_021605205.1). Classification (NCBI taxonomy): domain Eukaryota; kingdom Viridiplantae; phylum Streptophyta; class Magnoliopsida; order Poales; family Poaceae; genus Aegilops; species Aegilops longissima. The sequence continues at coordinate 5,908 of JAHIAM010018195.1, read as the reverse complement.
CATGCCATCTTTTAACTTTTTCTTTAAACAACTTGGCATTTTATAAGCTTGGCTCCATTCATCAAGTGAACTAATATCAAATAACCTTTCTCACCGCAAGTTTGAAATCATAGTTGAGCTCTTTAATGGCCCAATATGCCTTATGTTCTAGTTCGAGAGGTAAGTGACATTTTTCCATAAACCATTTTATACGGAGACATACCCATAGGATTCTTATATGCGTTCTATAGGCCCATAATGCATCATCAAGTTTCTTGGACCAATTTTTCTAGACCTATTGATACTTTTGCAAAATTAATTTGAGCTGTCTATTACTCAATTCTACTTGACCACTAGATCGGGTGATAAGGAGATGCAATTTATGATTAACATCATATTTAGCAAGCATTTTACGAAAAGCACCATGAATAAAGTGTGAACCACCATCACATTAAATATCTAGGGACTCCAAACCTTGAAAAATAACTTCCTAAGCATTTTAATAGAGGTGTTATGATCAGACTACTAGTTGGAATAGCTTCACCCACTTAGTAACGTAATCAAAAAGAATAAAATATGTGTATAACCATTAGAGGGGAAAAGGTCCCATATAATCAAAGCCCCAAACATCAAATGGTTCAATAACAAGTGAATAATTCATAGGCATTTCTTGACGCCTACTAATATTACCAATTCTTGGACATTCATCGAAGACAAACAAACTTACGGCATCCTTGAAGAGAGTAGGCCAATAAAACCAGATTGAATACCTTTGGCTTCTATCTCCAGGGGTGTCCTCCATAAGCTTCGGAGTGACACTTGCATAGGATCTATTCCTGTTCATGCTCGTACACAATGTCTAATAACACCATCTACTCCTTCTTTATAAAGATGTGGGTCATCCCAAAAGTAATGTCGCAAATCATAGAAAAACATTTTCTTTTGTTGGTATGTAAGCTAGGTGGTATAAATTTAGCAACAATGTAATTAGCATAATCAGATACCATGGAGTGCTACCATGCTCATGACATTTAATTGTTCATCGGAAAGCTATCAAATAGGTAGTGGGTCATCAAGAACATTCTCTAACCTAGATAAGTTATCCCAACGGGTTCTCACCTTTTCTATCAACAATATGCAAATCAAATTTGCAAAGAGAACCCATCTAATAAGTCTAGGTTTTGCATCTTTTTTCCATAAGATATTTAATAGCAAGAATCGGTGAATAGTTACTTTAGAATCAACAATATAGGGTCTAATTTATCACAAGCAAATACAACCAAAAGATCCTTTTCGGTAAGGCATAATTTCTTTGAGCATTGTCTAGAGTCTTACTAGCATAATGGATAAAATTTAATTTTTATCAACTATTTGCCCTAGAAATACCAAAGATAATCACTAGCATCACACATAATTTCAAAGAATTCCAATCGATGGTGAACAACAAAAAGGTAGACTAATGCTTTTTTATTTCAAATGCATTTGAGGAATTATTCAAATGGAGGACATGTATTGCTCTAAGACACTCAATATTTAGATGCACGGATACTTGGAGTTACATCGGGAAATGAATTTTATTCCACAATGAAAGCATATAAACTAATTGACACAAACAAACTCCTCCTCACTTTCATGGATTTGGAAAATTCCCCAACCCAAGCACAAAGTTTTTGATGTCATATAGACGAATCAACACGGAATTTTAAAAGGAAAAATTTGAATTGAAGTCAATTGTGCAAAGGAGAAATTGTCGCCAGGAAGAAACTTTGACCACCTCTTTGGGGATGCCCTTGTCGTCAGATGTTGGGATTTCATCCGCCTTCAAGAACACCTAACTTGTCCCCCGAAGCTTACCAAGATCTCAAGAACAAACTCAATTACCCTTTATTTATGGAGATTATAATATTGGGTCATGGGCAACTGATTTCTAAACAACAAGATTTTTGAAAATATAACCCCTCATTTGATGGTGGAAGCACATATTCTTCGAGTTAAAGTTTCAAATGGATCAAGAAGAAACATGAAGCTCAATTTCCCTTAATGGATGCATGGCTGTATTTTTGTTTTTTTCCTTTGTTTTTAGGTTTTCCGTAGCCTTTTCTTCTTAGTCAGAAGGTTAGACCCTTTTTCTAGTTTTCCCGTTTTCTTTTTCTTTCCTTTTGCATGGGCTTACCTGCCCACATAATTTCGTTGTTTGTTTTTTATTTTAATAAAACAAGTGTGTTTACCCTATGTTATAGTCAAAAAGTATTTCAAATGCTTTACACAATCATCATCAAAGACAAATGGTACATCTTTTTGTAATAAATTAGTCGAGGTCGAGAAATTTTGAGAAGTCCTTAATGAACCCCTAAAACCGACGTGACCAAGGAAACTTTTATACCTTTGATGTCCTTGGGACATGCATATTTTCAATAGCATCAACCTTGGCTTTATAAACTTCAATACCTCTTTCGAAACTTTGTGCCCCAAGACAATACCTTCATTAACCATAAAGTGGAACTTTTCCCAATTCAAGAAAAGATTAGTTTCTTCACATCTCCAAAACTCGATAAAGATTGCTCAACAATCATCAAAAGAGGAACCAAGAAAAAGTCGCCCATGAAAACCTCACAAATCTTTTCACGTGTCGAATATAGCCATCATGCATCTTTGAAAGGGCAGTGCATTACATAAACCAAAAGGCATACGCCTATAAGCAAAAGTACCAAAAGGGCATGTAAAAGTAGTCTTTGATTGATCTTTAGCCCAACGTATTTGAGAGAAACTAGAATAACCATCTAGAAAGCAATAATTGTATGTTTGCATAACCTTTCTAGCATTTGATCAATAAAAGGTAAGGTAATGATATTTTTAGTAGCTTTATTTAATTTATAAATCAATTACCATCCTATAACATGTGATAATTTTTTGGGATTAATTCATCTTTATCATTAGGGACAACAAATACCTCCTTCTTAGGGACACAATGGACAGGACTTACCCACGACTATCAAGAACGGATAAATTATACCGCCTGGCTTGGTATTTTTTTCTTACCCTTTTCATTTTAGGATTCAAACGCGTTGAGGATCACGAACTGTTTGGCATCCGCCAAATTTATTTTATGTTGACATAGAGTGGGACTAATGCCCTTAAGATCATCAAGAGTATATCCAATAGCGACGGTGCTTCTTCGTAGTTTTCAATAATCTTTCTTCCTCATGCTCAAAGTTTAGCACTAATAATAACAGATATATTTTATTTTCATCAAGATAAGCATATTTAAGATTATCGGCAAGTTTAAGCTCAAACAGGATCACCCTTGGGTGGAGGAGGATCCCTAGGATTTCAAACAAAATTATGTTGGGAATAGGCCTGCTTAAAGAATACTTCATCTATTTTTCCCTTTCATTCATGAACATATCATTTTCATGGTCTAGCAAATAGTGTTCTAAAGGATAACTAGGAGGTACGGCAAAGAAGCAAGACCAATAGTTTCATCCTTACTAGGAAATTCTTCCTCACGATGTTGTTTACTAAATTTAGAGAAATTAAACTCATGAATCATATCATCCGCCAATAGTAACAACATTCTTTTCGAATCTATGTTAGCATTAAAGATTCAAGAAGGGTCTACCAAATATAATGGGACAAAAGCTATCTTGTGGAGAACCGAGAACAAGAAAATCAGCAGGATATTTAGTTTTCCCACACAAGACTTCAACATCTCTAACAATTCCCACCGTGAAATAGTATCTCTATTGGCAAGTTTAATTGTGACATCAATTTCTTCTAACTCAAAGGGTTTCAATTTCATGCTTAATTTTTTATATAAATCATAAGGTATAACACTAGCACTAGCCCAATCACATAAGCCATGATAACAATGACCCTATTTTAAGTAAATAAAGCACGCCTACCAAGTCTATGTTTATCTTTAGCAAAGGTTTATCAATTCTAGCGTTCACCAGTAATTGAATAACATGCCCATCAAATTATCGACAAGAGATCTTTAACAATAGCAATATTAGGTTCTACTTTGATTTGCTCAGAGGTATAAGTTCTAATATTGCTTTTACAACCACGCTTGAAGCTTTAGCATGATCCCTAACAGGAAAGGTGGTTTCTCAACATAAGAGGTAGGAACAATAGGATCATTATAAGTGACATTTTTCTTCCTTTAATAGGTGCAACTACTTTTACTTCTATGGAGGATGATATTTAAACCACTTATTTGGGGAGATCAACATAAGTAGCAAAAGATTCACGTAAAGAAGCTACTATCTCGAGTCAAGTCCATATTTAGTGCTAAACTTACGGAAAATATCGGATCCATAAAATATTTAACACAATCAAAATTAGGTGTCATACCGACTTTACCTTCCCGAGGTCCCAATCTTCAGTTATTTAATTATATCCAATAAATTCCATTTAAATTCAATACTCTTCATCATAAAAGAGCCAAAGACAAGAAGTATCGAGCATGGTGGCTTGTTATCGTAAACCGGCATAAAACTTCAAGAATTGTCCTCTTGAGAGCTCATGATTGGGGCATGAATATAACATTGATTTAAGCTTCCCCAAGCTTGAGCGATGCTTTCCTCCCGAGGCCAAAAAATTATATATATAATTGCATCAGAACAAGATGCATAGGGTAATACTTTTGATGAAATTCCAATTTCAATCTTTTATAGTTCCATGATCTCATCATCACATAGCCTATACCATGTCAATGCGCTCCTTCAAAGATAAAGGGAAGAACTTCTTCTTAACAACATCATCGGGTATACCGCAAGCTTAAATAGTCAACAAACTTCATCCACATAGAGTAGATGTTCATGATGCTTTGTTCCATCTCCGTAAAAGTGTTAGCTAGCAGTTTTACATCATACCCAAGGAATTTCAAAAGGAGTTTCATTTTCAATAGGTCCAGAGGTTGAGGAGAATTTGCTTTATCGGACGGGTGAAGATACCCAACAAGCCCTCGAGAATTACTTTCCATAGTAACAAGTGACAAAATTTCAGCACAATATATAAATTTTTCCTTACCAAATTCCACCTACCAAAGGGCTTACACTCCCGACAACGGCGCCAAAGAGTCTTGATGACCCACAAGTATAGGGGATCTACCGTAGTCCTTCCGATAAGTAAGAGTGTCAACCCCAAGGGAAATGATAAACCGGTACCAAGCCTTGGAACAAAGTTTTATATAAGAAAAGCCCAACAAGAAAAGGAAATAAATGCGCGGGTTTTTTTTCAAACCTTATTCCCCAGGACAAGGGTTTTGCCCAATTTCTTTGATAATTTGAAATTGGGTGGATCGGTGCTTGGGTCTTCCTTATTGAACAAGCATCCCACTTATGATTAACCTCTATTGCAAGCATCCGCAACTACAACAAAAGTATTAAGGTAAACCTAACCATAGCATGAAACATATGGATCCAAATCAGCCTTTTACAACAACGATAAACTAGGGTTTAAGCTTTCACTCTAGCAACCCATCATCTACTTATTACTTCCCAATGCCTTCCTTTAGGCCCAAATAATGGTGAAGTTTTATGTAGTCGACGCTCCATAACACCACTAGAGGCTAGACAACATACATCTCATCAAATATCGAACAATACCAAATTCACATGACTACTAATAGCAAGACTTCCCTTGTCCTCGAACAAACATAACTACTCACAAAGCATATTCATGTTCATAATCGAGGGTAATAATATGCATAAAGGATCTAACATATGATCTTCCACCAAATAAACCAATTAGTATCAACTACAAGGAGTAATCAACACTACTAGCAACCTACTAGCACCAATCCCGGACTTGGAGACAAGAATTGGAACAAGAGATGAACTAGGGTTTGAGATGAGATGGTGCCTGAAGATGTTGATGGAGATTGCCCTTCCCATGAGAGGAGCGCTGGTGATGATTTCCTCCTTTC
>JAHIAM010018187.1:0-49966 GCA_021605205.1 Aegilops longissima | reverse complement strand
CATCCAACAAGGTGAGGATTCCTCTTTTTTGCCAAATTTTCATTCGATCCACTATACGATGAATTGCTATGGCGCTTCTCCCGCTATATGATGCATTGCTATGAGCTGCTTTGCCGCTGCTATTGATGAATTGCATGGTGCGATGATGAGTTGCTATGACCGCGCGCTATATGATGAATTGCGAGGCTGTCTATATGATGAGTTGCTGCGCTGCGCTATATGATGAGTTGCTAAACGGCTATATGATGAATTGCTATGAGTCCCTCGCCGCTATATGATGAATTGCTATGAGCTGCCCTCCTGCTATATGATGAATTGCTATGAGCTGCTCGCTGGCTATATGATGAATTTATGAGTTTGTGGTATTGATGAATTGCGATGCTGCTGTATGATGAGTTGCTATGAGCTTTGCTGCCTATATGATGCTTTCGTGGTGCTGCTATAGATAATAACCAGCCACTTGGACCATCGAATTTCAATAAATAATTGTTCTTCATTTAAATGGGGTCATGCGTTTTCGTTTAAATTAGGCAATGGGATCTCTATGGAAAACATTGACCAAAGTAGATTGTGAAGTAGATGGTATCTTTGTATTTGCATTTTGAGCAAATAGTGATGGTATGTTTTCCTATCATATTAATTATGACTGGGTTCAATTTGTGATGTTTGCAAGTCAAATTAATTTCCATATGGGCAGCAAAATGAAAAATATAATGCAATCTAGACTTTCCATGATCATACCAAAGATAAGCTGAAACGCAATGAAAAGAACTGGTTGGCTTATTACATGGAGCTTATATTCACAGTGCTTATTTTCTTAGGATAACTCTAATAACTGTCCCTAAGAAACTTGGCTAATAGAACTGCATACAAATAACATGTCACGATGATTGCAATGGAGGAGTGACGACCATAGCACATTGTATAGGCTCACCGCTGCCTTTTTTGCGATGTTCCATGAAATTGCCACATACATCTTGTACTTTTTCATTGTGTAACCCTATCGCAAGTTGACACGGCTAATTTCAGACATCTCTACATGATACTACATTGCATATCCCTTTGCATATTTAAACCACCAATTAACGATTGTGCGTCATAAACTAGCCATGACTCAGATGTGGACTAGCAGCACTCTAAGGGAGCCTAATAGTGCAATCGAATTCCTACATGCCACCTACGATTTTGTGTAATTACTGCCCCTGTCCTAAATATATGTCTTTGTAGAGATTCCAGATGGACCACATATAGATGTATATAGATGCATTTAGTGTAGATTCACTCATTTTGCTCCGATGTAGCCTATAGTGGAATCTCTAGAAAGACTTATATTTAGGAACGGAGGTACGAGGTAGTATCATGTATGACATCTACATATCTAATTTAGCACCAGAGTAGAAATCATTGTCGCATAAAGGGATTACTGGTCGAAAATCCTAGCAAAGCACGGCAGTACGTAATACAAGAGAGAGAGACGCGCTTACAAGATCATAGCAATGCCTCACCAGGATCTTGTGGCCAAGTTGTTAGATCCGAAGAAACATCGTCCTTGTAGTTTTTGCCACCGCATAACAGTAAAAACGATCGTTAGTATATTTGAAGTACATCGGTGTGATGCGACGGTTTAAAGGTGACAAGTACCAGGCCGTGGGGTGCTTGCAATCTCTAGACTGTGGGAATCAGGTTAGAAACGCCGGGGTGATGAGCCGTCGGGCGCGGGTCCGGGAGACTAGAATCGCCGAGTAGGGTGTTTGTGGGCCCAGAGGGGTGGACTACGGGGGCGGGGATCTTGGCCGTGGACGAGGGCGAGGTGAAGCTGCTCCGGGGTTGGGAAGGATGGGTCAAGATGGGATCTGGGCGGGACGGGGCTCGGTGCCCTGGTTGGGTTAAGGTGGTGTCGATGGGCTCGCCGTGGATGGGGCCCGGGCTGCCCCGGAGGTTGGATGAGGGTGCGAGGAAGCGGATCGAGGCCGGGACTTGTGAGTTAGGGCCCGGTAGGGTTGAAATGGTATGGGGTTTCCGGTAGGGTTGAGGAAGGTGTTGGGAAGCGGGCCCGAGGGTTAAGGAAGGGTCGGGAAGGGAGGGCCGCGGGCGCTGGGCGGCTCCGGGTGGACCCTCTGGGAGAAAGGCCCTGCAGATGCGGCGTTGAGGAGTACCGGGGAACCGGCCGGGACAAACACGAATGGGCTGTGGTATAGGGTGGATGAGAGTCTACTTGTTTCTAGGGGAGGTGGGAGGGGTAGATGCGGCCAAAACGATCCAGGAGGTGGACGCCCGGCAGGAATGGGCTAGGAGGGTGGATGAGCAGTCTAGGGTTTGAGAGGAGGAAAAGGGCGATGAAGTACGGACGGGTGTGTAAGATGCTCCGTGTGTGGAGTTAGTGTTTTGCGGAGGGGGAGGAAATGGGGGTGTGTGGGGAACCGGTTACAAAGCAGCCCACCTATCATGTAGATGAGGGCGGTATTGTAATTTGGTCTCCGTGCACCAAGGACAAAAGGGGATTTGATGCTAAAGACTAAGGTGGCGAAATTTTAGAAGGAGGCGGAGATTTTTGCCCCGGATCGTCGATCCAGTTTCAACTAATTTTGGACCGTTAAGCGGAAGGTCATGCTAGATGTAACGGGCAGCATCGAGTTAATAAGGTGTGAAGTCCACCCGAAAAAAGACAATAACTTGGGATGATGCCCGATAACTTGGCGTTCACACGGGCGCAGCCAATCGAGGGTGTAGTGGCAGTCAAAAAAGGATCAAACGTCAACCTATGTATTTCTGTAAATAGATAATTTAGTGCCATTTTATTTACTTTAAACATAATGCATTGACGTTAGTGTAGAGGCCAAAAAGAAATGGATATTGTAGTGCTACTTAAAAGTGTTACCTCATATGATTACATAGCCTCCATTTCATAAATTGTACCGTGAATTCATATATGAATATTAATATATTACTTCAAAATAGAAACTTAAATCATCCAAGACTAATGAATTTGAATGCAAGAGAAAATGGTGCATGTTCATGATAGCTACATTGGTTGTTTGAAAAACATCACTTAACTTTGGCATGCCAACTAAAAAGGTTTATTTAAATAGAAAATGTGATATGTGAGTGTCCAATCTTTATAGCGTTGAATCATATTGTACCTTGGCCACGATATGAAGTAGAATTGACTTATGTTCAAGTGCACGCCCACGATCGCTAGATAGTGATACTGAATGAATTGTGCAATCTCTCACACGCATACATATCTCATTTCCTGGGCATCGGAATCACACACGCACTTCGTGTATCTCCCCCGCGGTTAAATTCGCTTTTACCGTCCCCAAGTCTCTCACAGAAACACACACGCCTCTATGTCTAACACGCCCACCCCTTTAATTCCGCCCACCCACACCACTAATGTCTCTCACACATATGCTATCTACCTATCCCTTAATATACTAGATATGTGTCACACAAACTCCTTCTCCCTACTAGCAAGATGCCCATTGTTGCACGGAACATCAAGATGCATTTGTATGAGAAGTTTATCTTGTAAAAAGGATGAAGAGGGAATGCCTTATTTGCAAATGCGGAGAGGGGTGGGGTATCTTTTGAAAATTGCCATAGTTTCCTTCCCTTCCGCGGATATAAATCGGATGGCCTATATTGCAATGGCAGGAACACCATCACCAACTCTTTTTTATAAGAGTAAGATATGTGAGTGTCAGCCCCCCACACACACCCACACTTCCCAACACCGGGATAGGGTGACACCCCGATCTTGATACAAATCTATCGACCCTTTCTCTCAAACAACACACACTACCCGCACCGGAGTAGGGGGCACATCGATCTTGATAATAATCTATCTACCTCTTTCAAACACACACACACACACACACACTCCAGTTGTGCCTCGTGCTACCGCAACACCTCAAACGCTTTCCCCCCCCAACAATGATAGCGTAAGGGTGACAACTCGATCCGATCATAATCCAATTGGTTTCTCTCTCAAACATTGTGTTCTTCCCTCGGTAGCCCCTCGATATGTAGACTTTCCAAGGGAACAACAGTGACGATGACGGAACCCAGGTGCCTTGTTTTTACCGGCCTCATGTGATAGTTTTTTTTCATTAATTAACAAGGCAACCTTTTCTTTATACTACTAGTGAATCAATCATTGGGCATAAAATATATCACTTCAACCCAATTACAGCAACTATTTTAAAAGAAATTATAGCTGCCCGGGCGTGCACGGAACATCAAGATGCATTTGTATGAGTAGTTTATCTTGTGAGAGAAAAGGTTGAACGAGGGAAGGCCTTATTTGAACGGAGAGACGTGGGGTATATTTTTGCAAAATTGCCATAGTTTCTTTCCTATCCGTTAGATATAAATCGACCGCCTATATTGCGGATGGCACGCACACCATCATCACCAACTTTTTTTCTCTCCGTCTGAATATGTCATCAAAATGGATAAAAGAGATGTATCTAAAACTAAAATACGTCTAGATACATTTCCTTTTATCCATTTTGATGACAAGTATTTCGAGGAGGGAGTATTTGTCTTTTAGAGATTTCAACAAGTGACTAGACCGGACCTTACCAAATACTCAAAAAGTAGTCCATAATTTTGATGTTACCTCTTTTCTTGGCGTGTAGTGCCATCCGGATACCTCATAAATAAATCAAGGACAAATCGACCCTTCCCGAAAATACATACGAGCAAAATGAGTGAATCTACACTCTAAAATATGTCTACACACACATCCGTATGTGGAGTCCTTTGAAATCTGAAAAGACAAATATTTAGGAACGAATGGAGTATATATATAAGAGTAGACATGGAGATATATTCCAAGATGGTCTACAACAAAAATGTGTTGGCTGGTTAGCTGGATGTCCTAACCGATGACATGAGTTCAATTCTGTCTTTTAAATTTATATTTTTATATTATATATTACTCTACTTATTTGATATATACTTCTTTCGCCACTATACGACATGGAACCCATGAGTACTTAGAATACAAGATTAAGGATGGACTTGTTTATTTTTAACTTTCGACGGTGTAGCCACCGCAAGTCACGGTACACTATGCATGCAATTAACTTTTATAGAGGACAATCATACATGCAATTAACTCAAATGGATTGGATGTCACTCTATTATTTCCAGATAAAGAGCATCTCCAATGGTAGCGCAAATTTCCTCCCGCTTCCTTAAGCGGAGGACGACATCAAACGCCCGCATACATTTTACAACTCTAACCAACCAGATGAAATTCGCAAACACGGACTGATTTCATATAAGCATGAAGGATTTCGATAAAAAGCCGGATCTTCATATAAACATCATGGATTTCATTACATTTACATGAACTAAGAGGTGCCAATCCGCTCTCTTATATAATTAATACTCCTCCGCTCGAAATACTTGTCCTAGAAATGGATGTATCTAGACTTATTTTAGTTATAGATACAAATTATCCATTCTTAGAACAAATTCGCCAGAGAGGAGTACATTCTAAATGGCACCATGATCCCTTTGTCTTCCTCATGTCCGCCGACACTTATGGGTCGACAAAGGTCCTGGAAGAGACAAAGCAGAAAGAAACCACCTGAATCTGGTCGCGCTCGGCGGTGGCCTTCATGGGTCCCAAGTGGCGGGCCTCCCGTGTTCTACTTTCCTCGATGATGGCGGCGGACACGGAGAATCGGCCACCGACTCGCGCCTCCATGCACCCGCCGCTCGCGATGGCGCTGCGCAGGCACGGAGGCGCGCCTACGACACGGAGGCGCGCCACCGCAGACACCGGTGCCACGGATGACGCGCACGGCGCCGATGCCGCGCCACCGCCGCAGCGGGGAGCAACTCGCCACTCCTCATCGAGCTGAACGAGCGGCGAAGTTTGAACCACGCTCCGCTTGGTGCGCTAACGCTCAAAGCGAGGTTGGTGAAGCACCAGCGCTCGCCAGATCCGGAGGGCTCGGCGAGCTACCCATCCGTAATATGCCCGAGAACGGCTCACCGGAAGCCATCGAGGATGGAGAAAATGGTGAAGGAGGAGATGGGGAGCGGCGGAGGGTGCGATTCTTGCCGGCGTCCGCTGCCGTAAATAGAGGGCGGACGGTAGGAGCTTGGCCGGCGCTCGCCTCGAACCGAGGCGGACGGAGGAGCTCGCCGGTTGCTTAATTCGCCCGCTCATGAACGGACGTGTGGCCGGAGTAGGATTTCGGTTTGCATGCGGGTTTAACGGAGGGTTTAATGGAGCGCCGCGCGACGAGCAGATTATTCGATTGACAGCAGTAATGAGCCGCAAATCACAAAGGCCTCGCCTCGTGAACGACCGAGCTAGACCTGCCCGCCTCTAGCCTTTTAAAAATGTATATACTCCACTTTTGTACAGTAGTAGTATCGATGGATTGCGCCATGGAGCAAAACTTGAAATTAAAAAAGGTGGTACATATAGAGAGGATCCGCCAAATTATGCATATAGTACTATTAAAAGGCTTGTCACAATAATGGTGTCCACACAAGTGCACAACCCACCCTCAAATAAAACTAAGCACCCGGAATTCTTTGACAAAACTAAGCACCCTGAAATTCTTTGACAACTAAACTGCTGGCTTATGATGTTGGCCATATATATTGTAATGATATAATGTGAAGAAACGAGTGGTAGTACTGTACCAACTAAAAGATGAAATGTAAGAAATACTTGTATGTACGATTGAAGAGTTAAAGTAACAAGAAGAAACATAACATATTCTCTGGGGCTCAAAACACACCCCTCAAATTAAATTAAGCACACCGAAATTAAACTTTGCAACTATCCGGTCATTTTCCTCCGGGGTCTCCACGGCGCCAGTTTAGGCACTTCTTCAGAGGAGCTAAACTCCGTAAGGCCGATCCAACAGATCCGGCAGCGGACGCCCTCCATAAACCATTCCGAGGGCGGCCCCTGATGCCTTCTTTGGGGTTCCAGAGCAGTGTCCGTCCCAAGCGCCATAGTTCGCTCCCCACTTGATATATTGACCTCATGAGAACGGGATACTAGGCAGAAATCTCTTCCACAAATAAAAATGAGCCTCGATGCCCAAGAACAGCCAAAAGGGCCACGGCCCGCGATGTGCAAAATGGAGGCAAAGGTATAGTGGTGCAACCGAGGCCTTAGAACTCAAGAGCCCCAGAGAAACGGATGAATTGAAATCCAGTCCTCTTACTAGATAAGAGATAAAGCACACCCACTCTCCTTTAGAGGGATCGGGACACTCTCCGCTTGCTTTCCGCCTCAGGTGGCAAGTCCGGCTCGAATCGGAAACATGAAGGCCGGGGAAGAAATCCTTGGTTTGGGGTATAACTAGCTCTATGCGGACTGAGTCTCTCCCATTTCCAGCTGAGGCTGGGAGCACGAGAGGAGGAGCCGCACGACCGTCCATGATGGAATCGATTTTTGCCTGAGAGGTTCTGATGAGCTCATGAGGGGGATGGTGACTCAGATCTAGATCCTTGTCCCTTTATAGACAGCTCATTTGCGCAGCTAGGGGATAAGTGTAAATACCGCTTTTCAGATTCATTCAAACACGTGGAAGATATTATTACGTGGAAGCCAAGGAGCAACATTTATCAGGCGGACACTATTTGACAAGTATATGGAATTTGGAGAAGAACCCGCCGCAATGTCGAAGAAAACTACGCTACCGGACTCATCGTCATTGAAGCCTGGTTCGGCTAACAGGGAGTCCTAGATTAGGGGTGTCAGATAGTCGAACTATCACCGCTGGCCGGACTCCGGACTATGAAGATACAACATTGAAGACTTCGCCCCATGTCCGGATGGGACTTTCTTCGTGGAAGGCAAGCTTGGCGATACGATATGTAGATCTCCTACCATTGTAACCGACTCGTAACCCTAACCCTATTCGATGTCTATATAAACCGAAGGGTTTTAGTCCCAGGATCTAACAACAATCATACCATAGGCTAGCTTCTAGGTTTAGCCTCTCGATCTCGTGGTATCTACTTGTACTACCCATATCATCAATATTAATCAAGCAGAGTAGGGTATTACCTCCATCGAGGGCCCGAACGTGGGTAAAAACATCGTGTCCCTTGTCTCTGTTACCATCCGCCTAGACGCACAGTTCGGGACCCCTACTCGAGATCCGCCGGTTTTGACACCGACAAGCCTTCTCGAGAAGACGGTAAAAGTTGGTGCTCGTGAACTTCCTCCCATGAGATTATCCTTCCTCCGTTGGATTATATAGAGTATTACCATCGCTCCAAGTTATCTAGATTACTACATTAGTTGGATGGACCTTGTTTTGCGAAGATTGTAATCGCCAAGTGCCCACGACATGTGAATTACGCACTTCAAGATAATTGCCTTGTTCGACCGGACTCGCTTATCTTTACGCCGGTGCCTTCTTTAGCTGGAGACAACTCGTCATAGTGGATCATCATCAAAGATGATACACACTTCGTGATGCTATTGAACACAATGGCATCATCTACGATCGACAAAGCGATGGCACCACATATTGCCGACGGCCGTGTAAGTTATTTACTCTCATGTTAATGATGACGCCATGACACTGCTTTGAACTTTTGTGATGATTGGCATATCTCTGCTTGAGCAGAATTTGAGTAGAACTATGGCAATGTATTAGAGACGCCGTAAATCAGCTATATTTGGAATGAGTTAATTCATGCGATTGTGACCATGTCATTATGCCAATTTGTACCTGAATAATCAAACGGTTAGGAATATATGGATATTGTCCTTATTTTACAAGAATCTATATACTACTACTAAATATGAGTGTGTATCAATGGCCATGTTAGTTTCCTCATTTTCATGATGTAGAAACATGCACCACACTCGTTGGTTTCATCTAACCATACATTAGGAAGTAAATGTGCATATGGAGAACTCTATATTTGGAAGTAGTGAACTCGCAATGCTTACCATGTGTACATACCTATATTCATTCCTTCGGCAATCAATGGCTAGAATAATATCCTCACTAAAATTTTGCCCTCAAACACGAGTATATAACAATGCATGGTGTCGTGTCAAAACCGCGGATCTCGGTAGGGGGTCCCGAACTGCGTGCCTGGGCGGATGGTAACAGGAGACAAGGGACACGACAGTTTTACCAGGTTCGGGCCTCTCGATGGAGGTAATACCTTACCCGCTTGATTAATATTGATGATATGGGTAGTACAAGAGTAGATCTACCACGAGATCGGAGAGGCTAAACCTAGAAGCTAGCCTATGGTATGATTGTTGTCTATGTCTATCGACTAGCTTCGGCCTCGTTTATATAATGCACTAGAGGCCTAGGATAACAAGAGTCCTAGCCTATCACTTGTGGGGAGGAGTCCTTGTCTTGATCGCCAAGTCTTGTGGAATCTTCCTTGTATGCGGCAATCGTCTGATCGCCCATGAGTATACGCCATGGGGATCCTCGCCCAATCCAACTGATCGAGACGACGTGGTGAGTACCCTAGTCCAGACACCGCCAAGAGTCCCCTAACCGGTCTTCGTTGGGGACGCCTCGATTCTTTTCGAACTGTTCTTCATCTTCGGTCGCCGGTCTTCAAACTGGTTCAACAAATCTTCTCATTCGATCTTGAGGATCGCCTAAGTGCATATGAAGATTTTACACTTGGGTATCCGAGGAGCCCCTTTAAGTTTACGACCTTTATCAATGCCTTGTTATTTTATGCCATGCCCGGTTTGAAGTTATTCCTGGAGGCGTCCTCTGGCGTCCAAGCTCTAACGCCGGACTGCATTCGAGGTATCTTTTGCGCCGAGCACCAACGCCGGACTACTTCCCGCTCTATCGCGGACTATGTATCCGAGCTCCAACGCTGACGGTATGCGAGCTCCAACGGACGGTATCCGAGCTCCAACGCCGGACTATGTATCCGAGCCCAAAGCCGACTGTATCCGGTGTCGAATCACCCGGGTTCAAAGAAGTTTGAAGGATTTTAGCCGAGCTTAATGCCGGAAATGCCTCTATGGAGCCAGCCACTAGTGTCCGAGCTTTATGCCGACTGCTTCCAGGTGGTGCACCACCAATGCGGCCGATTTTTGTCAATATTTTGATTGGTGCAATTTATTCTCCGCCAGATACATAGCCAGAGCCCACAAGGTGTGTATCGGTTCAAAACTCGAGATGCACCTGAAGGATGACATAAGACCGCTGACCCCAAGAGTCACCGAGACTCGGTTGATTTGCAAAATCGCCCGAGGATCAAGTCCTAACTCGCGAATTTCGACACAAAAGCGGCGTGTCAGTCCTCGAGACTCGGGTTGTGCGGCCGACCAACCCGAGGATCAAAATCTCCTCGAAATCTGATTGCACTTAAAATTTTCTGATAGAACAGCAATGCAAGAGCTCCCCGAGACACCGGTCGGGTGGCAACACCGATCGGGGATTGATGTGCCCTTTAATATTTGTAAATAATAAGCCAAGCCCAGAGATTCTAGCCTTAATGCGGGCATGGGTAATAATTAAGGATTGATATCCATCGTAAAATCATAAATTATGTGTAATGACTCTACGTATCCAAGTACTTTACGTCATTAATGCTCGGATCGCAGATTGTACGAACTTTGTTGACCGCCATCGGCTTCCACCTCCTCGGCCAATAGCCGAGGAGTGTTTGTCCTACTTTATAAAGCATTTATGAGGGCAAAGATTTACGACAAACAAGGCAATCTGGCCATACGGTTTATAAACAAAGGTACGCAGAGAGATATGTTATATTACTGCTAATGAAGAAACGTCTTCCAAAGAAAATAGTCCGCTTATCGGTTCCTTTCTTTGGTTTGTCATGCTAAGCATGATCATGAAACCTCAGCCCAATGTAAGAGCAAAATATTGAGGATTTAGTTTGGGAGGCCGCTTACTAGCCCCGGTAGTGTTCGCGCCGAGGTCAAGCTGAAACACTTTGGCCAATTTTATGAATGGCCCGTATTTAATATAGTCATCGGATCGCTGACCAGCTTACACTATTGTGACAGCCAGCTCAACTTACTCCACCGAGGTGCTTGACCATGAGCCGAAGCACATTGCGAGTGGTTCTCCTTTACACCCACCAACAAAGCGGAACGAGGAGGGCACGGAGCCGCAACCCAACTATTGACCGAAAACACAATTCAAACTGATGCATATATAGCAATATCCGAGAATGTTTTTGAATCTCTAAAGGTGTCCGCCAAGCAGATCATGAGACGTGCTGAAAACACACAAATAGTTTAAAAGTGCTGAACCAAAAAAACGTCAAGAAAACATGACGTCCGAACAAGATCAAGTGTTTGGTGCCAATCCCAAAATTGGACTTTAGGAAAAATGGTGCTTCGTGCTTTAACATGACACATCCTATCTCAAGACTTCAAGCGGGCCAGCCCACGGCTTCGCCTCCCATCCCAAGGAGTACTTTCATTAGGCCATTAGAAAACTAAACTCTAGCGGTTTTGAGAGATAAATTAGGCTCCCTGCTAGTGACCGCACACTCGGTTTAGAAAAGGAGTGATAAATAATAATAAAACTCGCAACGACTAAGAAGAAAACACTTATTATAAAACGCTCAAATAAACATAAGAGCCCCCAAGTGACTTGGGTAAAGAATGATTCTATAACCGGTACTTATATCATATCTATGTTCAACCGAACTTTAAACGCTCTAACCTAATCGGCTTCTC
Source organism: Aegilops longissima (assembly GCA_021605205.1). NCBI lineage: Eukaryota > Viridiplantae > Streptophyta > Magnoliopsida > Poales > Poaceae > Aegilops > Aegilops longissima. Next base: position 38,265 of record JAHIAM010018187.1, on the reverse strand, counting down.
CTCTTTGGTCAAGGACCGAAAAGTGTTATGTACTCCATCCGTCGAGAATATCGATTTGTTTCCAATAACCGTGCAATCAGGTCATAAGGTCAGAATGGATAAAGCGCGCTCGGAACTTATGCTATATTATGATAAAGTGTAAGAAGCATCTTCAAGAAAATAGTACCCCCACCGATACCTTTCTTCGGTGCTCATTGTCAATATGAGACTTGTGCAATAGATTTTTGTACTCATGAGTTCCGCAGTCGACCATTATTGAAAACAGAAGAGCGCTAGCTTTCACCCACCGGAGGTCCGCTCGGTGAACTGACGACACGAGAGGTGCTCCTTTACTCCCTAGCCAATAATCGGGAACGAGGGTAAACATGGAGCCAGCAACCCACTTGCAAATCGCTTATGTCAATATGGTGCATATAGGCGTATAACAAGGAACGCCGCATTTAGTATAATCATATGGAAGAGGAAAAAGCTTCATGAAGGAAGCCCCAAGTAACGGGTATTTGAATTTGCCACACAAACAAAGTTTGGAAGGAAATTTTACAAGCAACTTTTTCCAAAAGTATAATGCTTGGTCGAGCGGAACACAAGTTAAAATTTAAAACTTTGAGCATGAAGGCAACTTAGCTGGTTAAAGTGTTCGGTTGATGACGCTGCCCGAGCTTGATGCGGACAAGGTTCCATCCCTGCTGTTCCGTGGCGGAGCGAAGAGATCGCCTCCGGTGGTGACATAGCACGGTCAATGCAGGATGGCAGGTGATGCCAAGTCCCGCATGGGGTAAGGAAGTGTTGATTTAAGCCCCCGCCCACCGAGGTGACGCCAAAGGGTATAGTCCGTGGATCATTTTCCGCACAAAAAAATAGTGCAAACCGGAGATAATAGTAATAATGATAATAATAAAAAATCATTGCATAACAAATAATTTATACACAATGAGTAATAAAGAAATATGGCCCGGCGCCAATTCAATGTCGATGTGGGCGCGGCGTGATGCGGTAAAGGCATGGATACACAGAGAGGGTTTTTTTAAAGAGAGGAAATAGTTCATCCATCCATAATGCCCTCCCCGCTGGTGCTTCCTTCTTCTTCTTCTTCTTCTTCTTCTTCTTCTTCTTCTTCTTCTTCTTCTTCTTCTTCTTCTTCTTCTTCTTCTTCTTCTTCTTCTTCTTCTTCTTCTTCTTCTTCTTCTTCTTCTTCTTCTTCTTCTTCTTCTTCTTCTTCTTCTTCTTCTTCTTCTTCTTCTTCTTCTTCTTCTTCTTCTTCTTCTTCTTCTTCTTCTTCTTCTTCTTCTTCTTCTTCTTCTTCTTCTTCTTCTTCTTCTTCTTCTTCTTCTTCTTCTTCTTCTTCTTCTTCTTCTTCTTCTTCTTCTTCTTCTTCTTCTTCTTCTTCTTCTTCTTCTTCTTCTTCTTCTTCTTCTTCTTCTTCTTCTTCTTCTTCTTCTTCTTCTTCTTCTTCTTCTTCTTCTTCTTCTTCTTCTTCTTCTTCTTCTTCTTCTTCTTCTTCTTCTTCTTCTTCTTCTTCTTCTTCTTCTTCCTGCTTCTTCTTCTTCTTCTTCCTGCTTCTTCCTTCTTCTTTTGACCTTGCTTCTTATCTCGAAACTCACATGGCATCGAGGTAGCATATTTTATCCATTGCACGTCAAGGGATAATTCTCCCATCCAGACGTAATCTTAATGCCACCGTCAATACCCTTCTAAAGATTTACCATACAAAATTTGCTACCGGTAGGGATGGTGTCTGCTTATCACAAACTTTCAGTGAATTTTGATTCTGGTTTGTAGGTCGTCGATGCTTTTCAAATGAAGGTTGTACGCTCCAGCTTCGCTTGTCCCTTCCATGGCTGCCCCACGTATATACGCCCTCCGAGACAAGAAATCGAAGCTCACCTCGGTATGGAGGGCGAGTGTATGATGGGTACACCAAAACATCATCTCGAGGCATGTACTGGTTGACGTGCTACCGATCTTCCCTGTAGGCACGCTCGTACTCGCGCCGAGACGCCGATGACCTCGCTCTACCTTTTCGAGGGAGTTGGATACATTGTTGATCCACTACCGAGCAACCCTTGGTGGATGGTGATGGCAACTATGCACCGAGCCTTCGACGAGACATGTTGGACGCTAAAACCTGCATCTCGATCTGCTCAGCCATTTGGAACCGCTGAACGGAGGGGTATGGTTGGAGAATTAGGATTAGATGGGTAGTCTAACGAAGTAGTAGATGATTTAAAGAGGTTAAAACAATGTGAACACAAAGGGTTGGATGCAAATGAAGACGAAGGGAGGTGAAGAAGAGGAGAAGCTTCCCCATGGAGAAGGAGTAAATGGGAGAAGGGCGGTAGGCGCTTGATAGACGCCGGGTAGACTAAACGAAAAGGCTATGCGGGTAGACCGAGGAGTCGCACTGCTCGTGTATTCTGCCCATCCTTCCGATAGGTGGGACCTATGCAAAGACAAAAATGTGTCTAGTTTTTTTGGTTGCGTGAGTGGGAGACACAACATTCTCTCGTTAAGGAATACTCCTCCGCTTAGGTGAGTATAAGTCACCTCATGAAAATCAGGTTTTCCCAAAACCTTTAGGCGTGGAGCATTAACTCCTACTTGATCCCCTCCCAGCTCAAGTTAGCTGCGTTCTTTCCTCTCTGCTGCTTCTACCTTTCCATTTTTCTCTTCAAGTGTGGAACGATCTGATGCCGCCCTTGATGCCTAATCGACTAATGCATGCATCATGCAGAGCGTTGATTGGGCATGCACAAGAATTTGGTTCTGCCACAAAGATGGATGATACCGAACGATGAAGTGAACAAGCATGCTAGCAGGAGACCTATTTACCCTATATAATACTGGAGAACTCATGTAGTACCTAGTAGTAGTAGTAGTAGTAGTAGTAGTAGTAGTAGTAGTACAACTGTGGTACACTTGATGGTCAAAATACTATTCATCCGTCCTCACAGTGAAGTGACAACACCTCGCCGACACTAGTCCAGCGGCGTGTTCGGGTTACCAAAGTCAGCCTCACCATGCACAAGCAGGCCGTCACGCCACTGTACAGCACATATGGCGCCTGCCTCCCTCTCCGCCTCCCATAGCACCACTCCATCTCCATCTCCTTCTCCGTCTCCATCTCACTGTGCCCTGTACCTTCGCCTCCCGCCCCCCAAGTACCACTATTCCTCGCTAGCCGCCCAAAGACCACATCCTTCCCCTCAGAATCAAGCCCCTTCCAAACTCCACCATGGCGACGCGAACCGCGCAAGATCCATATGAGCCGCGATTGGAAAATTCCCATGACATCCTCGACCTTGTTGTTCGTGGTATGGATATGTTGAGCCCCATGCTGGCTGCATGCTCGAGGACATGCACATGGCCATCATCGGCGGGCCTAAGCTTTTCAAGACACCGCTGTGCTATCTGTCTTGCGATTGGCTCACCATGATACGGAGGCGCATGATGCCCCCGACTTCAAACCGATCTCCATTAGCGAAACTCTTAGCGGTATGTAGTGGTCGCCAGACATCATTTCCTCGACATCGATCCGATCACTATCGCACCAAACTTCTTCAGGTATGTATCGGTCATGAACTCCCACCGATGGCTGCCGAGGAGTCCTGATTAGGGGTGTCCGGATAGCGAACTTTCACCGTTGTCCGGACTCATGGACTATGAAGATACAAGATTGAAGACTTCACCCGTTCCGATGGGACTTTCTGGCGTGGAAGGCAAGCGGCGATACGGATATGTAGATCTCCTACCATTGTAACCGACTTGTAACCCTAAACCTATTCGGTGTCTATGTAAACCAAGGGTTTTAGTCCATAGGACGAACAACAATCATACCGTAGGCTAGCTTCTAGGGTTTAGCCTCTCGATCTCGCGTAGATCTACTCTTGTACTACCCATATCATCAATATTAATCAAGCAGAGTAGGGTATTACCTCCATCGAGAGGTCCCAACTGGGTAAAAACATCGTGTCCCTTGTCTCCGTTACCATCCGCCAGACGCACAGCCGGGACCCCTACCGAGATCCGCCTTTGACACCGACATTGGTGCTTTCATTGAGAGTTCCTCTGTTCCGTCAGCCGCCGAAGGATGCCTCATCCCGCCTTTAAAGACGATACTATCACCAAAGGAGTCTCGCCATCGGTCGACTCTTCGTTAGGTGGTTTTCTTATGACCGCGGCCGCTATCGTCAGATGACTTCGGTCATCGAAACCAATCTTCACGTTAACTCGAACTTGCCGAAGTTAGATCTGATCGAGCTCCTCTCGTAGAACGAGCTCTGGATCGTGACGCCGCCGAGTCGCCATAGCTACAACCAGATCGGGCTAAAACCGATCCGAGAGAGATCAACTCTCCCTGTGCTACCCATCATGTTGCTGTGATAGAAGAGCAATATCGCGATTCTTCTTCTATCTTAAGGACTAGCTACGTCTGATTCCCATCCTCCATGCCGGATTCCCGCAGGGATGGATGTCGATCGCCCTGGACTTAAAGTTAGGCGGTGGGTTGGATTCATTGGATAGCATTCAAAAATCCAAACTTCCAAGTTCGAAACTTCGCCCTCGAGTCTTAAATGGACGGGTTCCAGATCTAATTCCACCCGCCCACCCAAACATTAGCGATCTATCCCGATTCGCAAGAGCCCGCTGAACAAGACATCATTATCGGGCCGATTCCTCCCGGTTATGGATAGGATAAAGGACCTGAGAGGAGGACGAATCTCACTCTTCTCGCAATAATTGCACGGACAAGGGAATCCTAAACTCCATAAGTCGCCGCAAATTACACGCTTTGTTGACTTGGTGACCATAGTACAAAAGTACTGTGCACGGAGAGCTTGAAAACCGAAAGTAAGTTTTGGGATAATCCGCCCGAATACAGCCCTAGTCCGAAATAAAAGGTGCATCATCACCAAGCACCTAGGTTATACATCAAAAACAAAACTCCCTAAACGGAACTGCATCGGAGGGTTGGCTAAACGGACTCTAAAATTCATAGCACGGGTGCCACTCCAACTCATAGCCTTCGAGCATGTTGGATACTATGGCGGTGGCCAAAAGTGGCGAAGAGCTTCTAGCCTCAATCCCAGCCCAAAGAACTCCAAGACGGTATTACATCTTCGAGACTTTCAGATCAAATAACATGCGGAACGAACACCAAGAACTTGTCAAGTCTACCAAGTAGCAACAATAAATCCATGGAGGACACGGCTATTACCTTTAATGCCGATTTAACCCAAATTAACAGCCCGAGCACCACCAAGATTGGTCCTCGGTCCCATAGTGACGATTTTCGCTACTAAGGTACTCATGGATGGCGGCAGACTAAACCTCATCTACGAGGAAACCCTCCAAAAATGGAAATAGATCGAACCGCATTGAGCGAAGCAGACAACCTTTAGAGGAATAATCCCAGCGGAAGCATGCTGCACAGAAAATCACATTGGACGAGTGTTCGCTCGCCGGACAATTACAGGTCCGAGAAGGTCACATTTCAAGTGGCCCTGCTCAGCAGCGGATATCACGCTTTATTAGGGCGAGAGGCATTCACAATTTTAAGCTATACCCCATTATGGGTACATGAAGCTTAAAATGCCCGGACCTAACGGAATCATCACTCGCTAGTGATCCGAACATAGCACTGCTTGAAAACAAGTCACCGACTAGCCCTCGAGGCACTATCCGGCCCTAGCGCCGAGGAACTCATCATGATGCGCCCACGGTGAAGGGACGATGTGATACTTGATAAAGATCCAAGTCCGCCTCTTTTAAACCAGCGGATGAAATAATCAAATTCCAAGTCCACCCAACGGACCCTGCAAAGACGGCCTCCATTGGGGCACAATTAAACCTCGATGTAGACGCCGCGACTACGTGAATTTCTAAGAAAATCGGGATTTTTCTGGCACCCTTCAGACATGCCAGAATCCCACGCCGCTGGCCGAGCACAGCCTAAATATCCTAAAAGGATTCAAGCCACAAACAGCTCTTCGGCCTAAACCCAAGAGACAAAGATGGGAGAGAAGGCCAAAATTGGAAGCCGGATTCATCGAGATATAAAACATCCGGATCTAGCAAATCTGGTGATGGTATCAAAGAAGGATAAACCTGGCGCCTATGTGTTGATTTCAAAGACCTTAGTAAGGCTTGCCCAAAGGATCCCTTCCTCCTCACATTGATCAAATTATCAACGCTACAAAGGACACGACTCATTGTGCCTCGACGCAGCATTCGCCTACCACCAAATCAAGATGGCGGAGCTAGACCAAGCCATAACAGCATTCATCACTCCATACGCCCACTGCCAACACAATGCCCTTTGGGCTCAAAACGCCGCGCAACATATCAGCGCATGATTCGTATATGTATGGCAAACCAGATCGGCAAAACAAAGGAAGCATGTGTAGATGACGTGGTCGTAAATCCAAGCATGTCGAAACCTAGTAGACGACTTGAGGCTCACATTCTACAATCTCTAAAATATGACATTAAGCTCAATCCGAAAATGTGTCTTCGTGTTCCACCGGAAAGCCCTCGGGCTTCATTGTGTCCGCTAGAGGAATTGAAGCAAACCCAGCCAAGATCCAAGCTCACACAATTGGATATTCCAAAAGACCTCAAACAAATACAAAATTGATCGGATGCGAGCGGCTCTAAGCTTTATTTCCGCTTGGGAGAAAAGGCGCCCTTTACCGCCCTCCGGCGCATCAACACTTCGAGTGGACGGATGCCACCACGGCCGACTCAAGAAATAAAAGCCATATTGGCAACAACCGTCCCGCCGCACCAACATGGGCGAACCAATGCTATTATATATCACCGCAACACATCAAGTTGTCGCCGTGCTCGCTGTCGAACGAGAACGGACGGACACGTGTTCCTTCAAAATCGGTTTACTATGTGTCCACCGTCCTAACTCCATGCAAGTCCCGTACCCACATTATCAAAAGATAGCATACGCGGTGTTCATATCCCGAAGCTGCTCAAGAGTGTTCGATAACGGTAGCCTCCGGCACCTCTTAATGACATTATAAACAACCGCTGACGCGACGGGCCAGATTAGATGGGCCATAGAGCCTTCCATTCGACATAACCTATAAGCCACCATTTAGCTATTAAGTCGCAGGTTTTGGCCGACTTCGGGCCGAATGTACACCGTCAACTCCCAAAGAGTACGACATAGTCCAATTGGATCATGCACTTTGACGGCTCCAAAATGTTGGCGGTTCGGGGCTCGATCATCCCCGACGCCCCAACCGGGACACACCAATACGCCCGATAATGTATACGGACTCCAACAACGCAGCCGAATACGAGGCCCTTCGCACGCCTCCGGATGGCGCCCATGGGCATTAAATGCCTAGAGGTGCGGGATTCAAACTCGCGATATCTCAAATAAACGAGACTTTGATGCCAAAGATCCGAATGGCAGCATCGCAATGCGGTCCTAAAAATGTCAGCACGGTTCAAAGGGCTCAAATTTCATCATATAGCTTGGGATAACAACCAGCGGCGGATGTATTGGCACGATCGGTGCAAAACGCGACGCCGCCCCGCCAACATCTCGAACGGCTGTTCAAGCCATCCATGCTATGGGAAGGGAGTCCGGAAATAACAATCCGCACTCCAACCGCACCGCCCGACACCGAACACTCGACACAATCGGAGGCTCTACCAACGAGATAACACCCCCATGAAATAATGACGGTTATTGCCCTGGGACGGAACCACTCCTAGCCTACCTAACTAGGCAGAACTCCCAAGACCAAAATGAGGCTCGCTGATAGTACGCGATCCAAAGCCTATAAAGTCCATGAGGAGAGCTCTATAAGAAAAGCACAATAGAGTGCTTCAGGTGTATCTCCAAGAGGAAGGTGAAACCTCCTTGAAATTCATCCCGGACTGGTGGGCACCACGCCGCAGCCCGGCCATTGTAGGCAAGGCCTTCAGAGAGGATTGGCCGTCGACCCAGCAGAGCAAGGATTTAGTCCAACGATGTCGGTTGCCGCTTTTTGCTAACCAGCCACATGCCACCCACCGCCCTAAAAATGTACCCATCACCGCTCATGGTCCGGGGCTTGACATGGTTGGACGCCTAAGGGAGGAACCCACAAGCAAAAATACCTATTGGTCATGGTGGATAAATTCACCAAATGGATAGAGGCTGTTTATTAAAACGCCAACGGCCGTGATAGACTTCATAAGGGTAGTGCACCGCTACGGCCCCCCACAAGATTATCATCGATAACGGCACCAACTTCACGGCCGATGAGGTCAAATTATGGTGCAAAACATGGGCATCAAGCTCGACACGCCAGTCTATCACCTCAAACCAACGCCAAGTCGAGCGAGCAAACTGTCTAATCATGAGCGGCATTAAACCGACTAGCGCGTCCTCAAGTAATCTAACACGACTGGTTGAGGAGCTCACTTGCACTGGGGCTGCGGACCACGAATCGCATTACCGATTCACACTATTTTTTGTACGGCAGAGGCAGTCTTGCCTCGCGACATAATTCATGACTCACCTCGCGCATGTATGAAGAAAGAGAAGCCGAGCGATCGGCAGGACAGTTTGACGCATTGGAGGAGGAGCGACGTGGCAAAAGCTCGTTTGCATTTTATCAATAGCAGGCTCAAGATATCAAAAGGGAAGTACGGGCCAAAGCTACAACGTTGGCGAACTAGTTCTACGCCTGCCGGACAAGAAAAAGGACAAACTCGCCAAATGGAAGGTACTTCATCATCGACCAGGTCCCGAACGGCAGAGCATACCGCTCATAAACGCATCGGATAACCGACTCGAGCGAACCCATGGAACGATCTCCTCACGAAGATTCTACTTGCTTACTGGCTCGAGTTTGTCTCCTTCCTCCGTCCATTTTTCTGCTTTTGCTGTCTTTTATTTCTCTCATTCCTCCTCCTTATTGAAGCCTTTAGAGGCTCGTTTGCGCTTTGTTCGCACATACTTGACGCTGTCCGTCTCATTATACCTGGGGCTTCTTTTATAGAAGCTTATTTATACGGCTTCATGCCCAACACATGTGTCAAACTTCCGATGTACCTTTTACTCACCATTATATGCATCGATATGACTTAAGTTTTGGCCAAGCTGGGTTGTTCGCCTCGTGCTTACCCCTACATTTGTCGATTGTTCGCTAGGTGGTAAAGGAGCACTCCGATTGTTATCCGGGTCAATGGATGTACTGATGTGAAGCCAGCCATCTCGCCCTGATGATTTTCTTCGCTTAGCAGTTTGGACATGCACTTTAGGGCATGCCTCCTGGAAAGGAACCCTTAACGAACTATTCTCCCTGGAAGATGTTTCTTCCTATCCATGTAATATAACATAACTAGTTGGGCACTTGTCGATACAGCAATAATGACCCTCACGCTTTGTCTCCATGCATGCCCTGGTTCTTACATAACCGCGAGGTATTCGGACACAATCCGGACTATTGGGTCCCGAGGTCGGCTTAAAGGTCCGCTATGACAAACAATCTACAATCCGCTAGAAATTTTTTATGTCATATTCAATTACATAGTCAACTCGACTAATTGTATTCCTCCTCAATGCCATCTAATAGGCTATCTAATTTACAATCTTGTTGGGAATACTGTAATTCTACTTGGACGTACACTGCTTACAGGATCTCCTTCCATCAGCCCCAGGTCCGACTCGCCATGTGGTTTGGTCAGCCTTGTGTACCGCTGCTCTTTGGGCCAGGCCTCCTCGGCGCCTTTGACGCGCACCGATATCTTCCATAGTCGAAGCGCCGCTGCCTTGAAGCCGCCCCAGCTCCCCAATGCCTTCGGGCAGGAAGATAAATGGCCACAAGGCTCACGACGCTTTTCATCACCCGCCGAACTCTCGTCAGGTGCCGACGAAGTTCGGGAAGAAGATCACCCAAGAATCTCCTCCTCGGACGACCTATGAGCAAACCTACATACATGTTTATGTTAGTCGCCTTCCTCGCCAACTCTTTCAAAGTTCGCTCAAGCACTTACTGAAAATGCCGACGGTTGCCGATTCTCCTTTACGGAGTCGCACCACGGGCAGAACATCCTTAGTTCCTCACCCGTTGGGTGTTGGCATCTTGAGGTTATTTTTCTCCCCGCCAGACCAGTAACGCCTCGCCGCCTTTAGCCGACGCAGAGCTGTTGCTTGTCCGACCCATCCGGCGCTTATCTGCAATGTTAATGTCGATTTATGCACACGCCATACTTTGTGAAACTACTTCTACTTTGAAGGGCATATATTACGGAGGGAGTCTTCATGGCTTCCGCGCCAAGGCGGCCTCAAGTTGGGCCTTGCACTCTTCAAGCTCCGGGACAAATGGGTATTTTTTGTAAGAACCTGATTCTAAATGATCCTTAAATCAGTTATCCTAACTATTTTAAGTCTCGGGCTACTGGCGATATAATCATTCAAAATGCCTTACCAAGTGTTTTCACATACTGCTCGTGGCTCGCTAGGCCATCTTGAGCGGCACGGAGGTGCGCTTCTCCCGAACTAAAGGCGCCCAACGCCTCTTGGGAGAAACATGCGCCACGAAGAATAGTCCGCGGCGCCTATGATTCATGGCGCTCCACCTCCTCCGACTTGGTGGATGTCTGTCAAGCATCCTCCGTTGAGGAGCATCCGACGACGCCTCATGTTTGTACCCCTTCCGACTCGGCTTTTGAGCCCTGGTTGGCGGAGGTCCGACACAACTTCTCCACTCGGCCCCAGAGCTTTTTCCGAAAAACAACGAGCCTTAGTGTGCTCCAGAACCTCTCCTTAAAACACGATGGAACATCCTACCGCTTGCGGCAATGTCTCGAGTCGCACCGCACTTTTTCCGCTGGCCGAGCCGCCTTGTTGGACGGCAGCGGCAGCTCGGCTTCCTGCTCAAGGCACTTCGCGAAACACCATCAAATACGTGGTGATTAGAAGTAAAGCACGGTGGGTCATGGTATCCGGACTTCGTCCGGTTACATTCGAGGCCGAAATAATCCGGGTAGTCGGCCGTAATGGCAACCAAAGCATTGTCGATGCGTTGGTGGAACAACCCGCCGATCAGCTCCACCTTTATATCCGGTCCTCGAGGTCGGATCGAGGGACCGCCCGGTCCTCGGGTTGGGGCGGCTGTGTATCTTCTCCACGGCCCGGCGCAGCTCCCCTCGAGAAACCATGAAATGAGATATTTAACCACGGAACATGGATCGGACAGGCCACAAAGATATTTTCTTACCCAACTTCGAGGATTATTCAAGAAAACCCGCCGCTGGATGACGCGAGAAAATCCTCCTCTTCCCTTTGTACATGGCGCGCACAATGTTCACCGTCGGTGACCGATCCCGCCCTTTTGGCCATGGCGGTGGCATCGTCCTCCCTGCTGAAGTCCCACATGGGTGGCCCCTATATTGGAGCGGCTGTACTCTCATAATGCGATTGCCATGAGTCCAATCATGGTTAATCCGCATGAGCCAATAATCTTATTCGGCTCATCAAGTAAAGGACGCCCCGGTCATTTTCCTCCGGGGTCTCCACGGCGCCAGTTTAGGCACTTCTTCAGAGGAGCTAAACTCCGTAAGGCCGATCCAACAGATCCGGCAGCGGACGCCCTCCATAAACCATTCCGAGGGCGGCCCCTGATGCCTTCTTTGGGGTTCCAGAGCAGTGTCCGTCCCAAGCGCCATAGTTCGCTCCCCACTTGATATATTGACCTCATGAGAACGGGATACTAGGCAGAAATCTCTTCCACAAATAAAAATGAGCCTCGATGCCCAAGAACAGCCAAAAGGGCCACGGCCCGCGATGTGCAAAATGGAGGCAAAGGTATAGTGGTGCAACCGAGGCCTTAGAACTCAAGAGCCCCAGAGAAACGGATGAATTGAAATCCAGTCCTCTTACTAGATAAGAGATAAAGCACACCCACTCTCCTTTAGAGGGATCGGGACACTCTCCGCTTGCTTTCCGCCTCAGGTGGCAAGTCCGGCTCGAATCGGAAACATGAAGGCCGGGGAAGAAATCCTTGGTTTGGGGTATAACTAGCTCTATGCGGACTGAGTCTCTCCCATTTCCAGCTGAGGCTGGGAGCACGAGAGGAGGAGCCGCACGACCGTCCATGATGGAATCGATTTTTGCCTGAGAGGTTCTGATGAGCTCATGAGGGGGATGGTGACTCAGATCTAGATCCTTGTCCCTTTATAGACAGCTCATTTGCGCAGCTAGGGGATAAGTGTAAATACCGCTTTTCAGATTCATTCAAACACGTGGAAGATATTATTACGTGGAAGCCAAGGAGCAACATTTATCAGGCGGACACTATTTGACAAGTATATGGAATTTGGAGAAGAACCCGCCGCAATGTCGAAGAAAACTACGCTACCGGACTCATCGTCATTGAAGCCTGGTTCGGCTAACAGGGAGTCCTAGATTAGGGGTGTCAGATAGTCGAACTATCACCGCTGGCCGGACTCCGGACTATGAAGATACAACATTGAAGACTTCGCCCCATGTCCGGATGGGACTTTCTTCGTGGAAGGCAAGCTTGGCGATACGATATGTAGATCTCCTACCATTGTAACCGACTCGTAACCCTAACCCTATTCGATGTCTATATAAACCGAAGGGTTTTAGTCCCAGGATCTAACAACAATCATACCATAGGCTAGCTTCTAGGTTTAGCCTCTCGATCTCGTGGTATCTACTTGTACTACCCATATCATCAATATTAATCAAGCAGAGTAGGGTATTACCTCCATCGAGGGCCCGAACGTGGGTAAAAACATCGTGTCCCTTGTCTCTGTTACCATCCGCCTAGACGCACAGTTCGGGACCCCTACTCGAGATCCGCCGGTTTTGACACCGACAAGCCTTCTCGAGAAGACGGTAAAAGTTGGTGCTCGTGAACTTCCTCCCATGAGATTATCCTTCCTCCGTTGGATTATATAGAGTATTACCATCGCTCCAAGTTATCTAGATTACTACATTAGTTGGATGGACCTTGTTTTGCGAAGATTGTAATCGCCAAGTGCCCACGACATGTGAATTACGCACTTCAAGATAATTGCCTTGTTCGACCGGACTCGCTTATCTTTACGCCGGTGCCTTCTTTAGCTGGAGACAACTCGTCATAGTGGATCATCATCAAAGATGATACACACTTCGTGATGCTATTGAACACAATGGCATCATCTACGATCGACAAAGCGATGGCACCACATATTGCCGACGGCCGTGTAAGTTATTTACTCTCATGTTAATGATGACGCCATGACACTGCTTTGAACTTTTGTGATGATTGGCATATCTCTGCTTGAGCAGAATTTGAGTAGAACTATGGCAATGTATTAGAGACGCCGTAAATCAGCTATATTTGGAATGAGTTAATTCATGCGATTGTGACCATGTCATTATGCCAATTTGTACCTGAATAATCAAACGGTTAGGAATATATGGATATTGTCCTTATTTTACAAGAATCTATATACTACTACTAAATATGAGTGTGTATCAATGGCCATGTTAGTTTCCTCATTTTCATGATGTAGAAACATGCACCACACTCGTTGGTTTCATCTAACCATACATTAGGAAGTAAATGTGCATATGGAGAACTCTATATTTGGAAGTAGTGAACTCGCAATGCTTACCATGTGTACATACCTATATTCATTCCTTCGGCAATCAATGGCTAGAATAATATCCTCACTAAAATTTTGCCCTCAAACACGAGTATATAACAATGCATGGTGTCGTGTCAAAACCGCGGATCTCGGTAGGGGGTCCCGAACTGCGTGCCTGGGCGGATGGTAACAGGAGACAAGGGACACGACAGTTTTACCAGGTTCGGGCCTCTCGATGGAGGTAATACCTTACCCGCTTGATTAATATTGATGATATGGGTAGTACAAGAGTAGATCTACCACGAGATCGGAGAGGCTAAACCTAGAAGCTAGCCTATGGTATGATTGTTGTCTATGTCTATCGACTAGCTTCGGCCTCGTTTATATAATGCACTAGAGGCCTAGGATAACAAGAGTCCTAGCCTATCACTTGTGGGGAGGAGTCCTTGTCTTGATCGCCAAGTCTTGTGGAATCTTCCTTGTATGCGGCAATCGTCTGATCGCCCATGAGTATACGCCATGGGGATCCTCGCCCAATCCAACTGATCGAGACGACGTGGTGAGTACCCTAGTCCAGACACCGCCAAGAGTCCCCTAACCGGTCTTCGTTGGGGACGCCTCGATTCTTTTCGAACTGTTCTTCATCTTCGGTCGCCGGTCTTCAAACTGGTTCAACAAATCTTCTCATTCGATCTTGAGGATCGCCTAAGTGCATATGAAGATTTTACACTTGGGTATCCGAGGAGCCCCTTTAAGTTTACGACCTTTATCAATGCCTTGTTATTTTATGCCATGCCCGGTTTGAAGTTATTCCTGGAGGCGTCCTCTGGCGTCCAAGCTCTAACGCCGGACTGCATTCGAGGTATCTTTTGCGCCGAGCACCAACGCCGGACTACTTCCCGCTCTATCGCGGACTATGTATCCGAGCTCCAACGCTGACGGTATGCGAGCTCCAACGGACGGTATCCGAGCTCCAACGCCGGACTATGTATCCGAGCCCAAAGCCGACTGTATCCGGTGTCGAATCACCCGGGTTCAAAGAAGTTTGAAGGATTTTAGCCGAGCTTAATGCCGGAAATGCCTCTATGGAGCCAGCCACTAGTGTCCGAGCTTTATGCCGACTGCTTCCAGGTGGTGCACCACCAATGCGGCCGATTTTTGTCAATATTTTGATTGGTGCAATTTATTCTCCGCCAGATACATAGCCAGAGCCCACAAGGTGTGTATCGGTTCAAAACTCGAGATGCACCTGAAGGATGACATAAGACCGCTGACCCCAAGAGTCACCGAGACTCGGTTGATTTGCAAAATCGCCCGAGGATCAAGTCCTAACTCGCGAATTTCGACACAAAAGCGGCGTGTCAGTCCTCGAGACTCGGGTTGTGCGGCCGACCAACCCGAGGATCAAAATCTCCTCGAAATCTGATTGCACTTAAAATTTTCTGATAGAACAGCAATGCAAGAGCTCCCCGAGACACCGGTCGGGTGGCAACACCGATCGGGGATTGATGTGCCCTTTAATATTTGTAAATAATAAGCCAAGCCCAGAGATTCTAGCCTTAATGCGGGCATGGGTAATAATTAAGGATTGATATCCATCGTAAAATCATAAATTATGTGTAATGACTCTACGTATCCAAGTACTTTACGTCATTAATGCTCGGATCGCAGATTGTACGAACTTTGTTGACCGCCATCGGCTTCCACCTCCTCGGCCAATAGCCGAGGAGTGTTTGTCCTACTTTATAAAGCATTTATGAGGGCAAAGATTTACGACAAACAAGGCAATCTGGCCATACGGTTTATAAACAAAGGTACGCAGAGAGATATGTTATATTACTGCTAATGAAGAAACGTCTTCCAAAGAAAATAGTCCGCTTATCGGTTCCTTTCTTTGGTTTGTCATGCTAAGCATGATCATGAAACCTCAGCCCAATGTAAGAGCAAAATATTGAGGATTTAGTTTGGGAGGCCGCTTACTAGCCCCGGTAGTGTTCGCGCCGAGGTCAAGCTGAAACACTTTGGCCAATTTTATGAATGGCCCGTATTTAATATAGTCATCGGATCGCTGACCAGCTTACACTATTGTGACAGCCAGCTCAACTTACTCCACCGAGGTGCTTGACCATGAGCCGAAGCACATTGCGAGTGGTTCTCCTTTACACCCACCAACAAAGCGGAACGAGGAGGGCACGGAGCCGCAACCCAACTATTGACCGAAAACACAATTCAAACTGATGCATATATAGCAATATCCGAGAATGTTTTTGAATCTCTAAAGGTGTCCGCCAAGCAGATCATGAGACGTGCTGAAAACACACAAATAGTTTAAAAGTGCTGAACCAAAAAAACGTCAAGAAAACATGACGTCCGAACAAGATCAAGTGTTTGGTGCCAATCCCAAAATTGGACTTTAGGAAAAATGGTGCTTCGTGCTTTAACATGACACATCCTATCTCAAGACTTCAAGCGGGCCAGCCCACGGCTTCGCCTCCCATCCCAAGGAGTACTTTCATTAGGCCATTAGAAAACTAAACTCTAGCGGTTTTGAGAGATAAATTAGGCTCCCTGCTAGTGACCGCACACTCGGTTTAGAAAAGGAGTGATAAATAATAATAAAACTCGCAACGACTAAGAAGAAAACACTTATTATAAAACGCTCAAATAAACATAAGAGCCCCCAAGTGACTTGGGTAAAGAATGATTCTATAACCGGTACTTATATCATATCTATGTTCAACCGAACTTTAAACGCTCTAACCTAATCGGCTTCTCCTCTTTGGTCAAGGACCGAAAAGTGTTATGTACTCCATCCGTCGAGAATATCGATTTGTTTCCAATAACCGTGCAATCAGGTCATAAGGTCAGAATGGATAAAGCGCGCTCGGAACTTATGCTATATTATGATAAAGTGTAAGAAGCATCTTCAAGAAAATAGTACCCCCACCGATACCTTTCTTCGGTGCTCATTGTCAATATGAGACTTGTGCAATAGATTTTTGTACTCATGAGTTCCGCAGTCGACCATTATTGAAAACAGAAGAGCGCTAGCTTTCACCCACCGGAGGTCCGCTCGGTGAACTGACGACACGAGAGGTGCTCCTTTACTCCCTAGCCAATAATCGGGAACGAGGGTAAACATGGAGCCAGCAACCCACTTGCAAATCGCTTATGTCAATATGGTGCATATAGGCGTATAACAAGGAACGCCGCATTTAGTATAATCATATGGAAGAGGAAAAAGCTTCATGAAGGAAGCCCCAAGTAACGGGTATTTGAATTTGCCACACAAACAAAGTTTGGAAGGAAATTTTACAAGCAACTTTTTCCAAAAGTATAATGCTTGGTCGAGCGGAACACAAGTTAAAATTTAAAACTTTGAGCATGAAGGCAACTTAGCTGGTTAAAGTGTTCGGTTGATGACGCTGCCCGAGCTTGATGCGGACAAGGTTCCATCCCTGCTGTTCCGTGGCGGAGCGAAGAGATCGCCTCCGGTGGTGACATAGCACGGTCAATGCAGGATGGCAGGTGATGCCAAGTCCCGCATGGGGTAAGGAAGTGTTGATTTAAGCCCCCGCCCACCGAGGTGACGCCAAAGGGTATAGTCCGTGGATCATTTTCCGCACAAAAAAATAGTGCAAACCGGAGATAATAGTAATAATGATAATAATAAAAAATCATTGCATAACAAATAATTTATACACAATGAGTAATAAAGAAATATGGCCCGGCGCCAATTCAATGTCGATGTGGGCGCGGCGTGATGCGGTAAAGGCATGGAACTTGTGTATTTTTATTTTTTCCCATTTAAAGAATGTTTTTACAGTGATTGACAAAAATGGGTTTCTTATTATGGGACAAGGAGAACCATTTTAGCATTTGCCAAGGAGGACCCCTTCTTCCAGGAATGGTGTTGCCTAAAGGGTTTCTTCTTTTTACCAAATCTCAAAATTTTCTTTTCACCTAAAACCGCCTCAACACCGGCTTTCCCTTGGGTCACCCAAACCTAGTCCCCTTCTTCTTGCCCTAGACTTTTGCCCTAGTGGTTACCAAATTAGAAGCCAATAATAAGTTTAAATGTGCAAGGAGGCATTTTCAAGTGGAGGAAAGAACGGGTGAGAATGGCCTCATGCAAGAGGCCAACCTTTACTACCCATTGGAGATTTGGGAGCCTGATTTGGGAGGGGTTAGGAATGGAACTCCAGAATGTGAATGACAGATAGGAAGCAACACGCCACCGTATTGAAGATCGTCATGACGATACAGCAACTGCCTACGTCTATGGCAGTATCTACTTCTCGCTTGATCGCCTATAGAGTTGTTCTATCAACGTTGCTATGTTACAAGACCATATATCCTATGGAGGGTTATTCTACAACATTTTCCATGCATACTAAAGTGAGTTGTCTCAGCATCCAAGGTGCCAATCTGTCTGGGATCGATGTAATCTACCAGAGTACCCCGACTATCGAGTCGTCGCCCTAGAAACACGTGGTTATGCACCGATGTCTTATGTGTATACATAGTCTCACTTAGTTTACTCAGAAGTGCTTAAATTTACTCCTCTAATCGGCATGGATATTCGTTGAAAGCGTATGAAGTTCCTGACACGGCTTTCAATGTTCGCCTTGATATTTGGCATAGAGGTACTCAGTATATTTGCATCGACCAATGCATCCTCTTCAATAAATGCGTGAGGAAGTCAAATGGCATATACCGAAAAGAATTCGACGTAGTAATGCGTAACCAGTTTCCCTATGATGGTTCTACCTAAACAGTCCTCTCATTCATGAATCTTGACCACATCGACTTTGATGCCTAGTGGCAAGCTTCCTAATTGAAGACAGTACACTAAGACAATAGAGTAGTCAATGGCACGCATGTGGAGGAAGCTGAGCTGCCAGCCGAAAATGGTATGAGTGCTCCATGCATGGCTCCAGAGCCTCCACAGGTTGGAGCTGTGAGATGACGCTCGTATGGAGTGTCAGACTAGACTCTACGCGTCGAGGCGTTATCGTTGACACATCAACAAGTTAGCCCTGTCCATCAGAGTAAGCTCAGATCGACATCTGTCAGATTACACTCACCGTCGCTTCTGCCTGATTTACTCATGTGCTATCCTATGATTTATGTTACTCCATAGCACCTCTTTCACATCATAAAAGGTTGGCCCATAAGCAACGCTCTTTCGATGTCCTTACTTATAATGAATGTCCACTATGGTAGCTAAGACAACGGAGTTAATGCACCTCGCCTATGTGTTCTAAGTTTTCTAAGATACTAATACTCGCAGACGAGAATTCGTTGTACACTAGGTCACCATACGCTTTAATGTCGTGAGGAGCCACGAGGTTCGTCTTCTGAATCCGAACCTTGATCCCTTCATTATGCATGGGAAGCTAACTGGGAGGTCAGTAAAAGAAGTCGCGTGTTAGATGGCCAGTTTGTCATTGGCCCAAAAAGGCGCACAAGTTGAGAGTGAGGCTCCACATCAAGAGACCAACTTTCTCTTGACCTTGGCAGAGACACCAATGGCGAATGGCGATCATCGGAGCCTAAATGTATGGATGTCAACACTGGCCTCGCACGTCATGCAGTCTGCTCCAATCAATAACCGCATGTGCGATCCGCTTTCGCGTTAAGTTATATGCATCAGTTCGAACTAGTACTCGATCCTGTCACCATTAAAAGTTGCACCCCATCAAAAGCTTCGGATGTAATCGTCAGATTCTCCAGCATGCTGCTCAGAAACACTAGAATGCCCATGCCTATGGACTTTTCGATTGGTGCTATACTCGCTCGACCGATTTGAAACTCACAAAGAATTCACTAGGTCGGCTACAGCGAGGAGTGAAGTAATTCAGTATATCCACATGCATCCCACAAAGCATGAGGGAAGAATGGAGCGAGGTACATGAGGTGATCACTCGTGGGATGCACGAGTTGCCTCTCCTCAACAAGCCTCCATTCCTTGCACTAACATCGACCCCATAAGCGTTTCCAGCCTACACAGCCGTGGTCACCGCATAGTTAGGCAGGCAGGCGCGTGAGCCATGTCGAGGATCCATGTCTCTGTCCGACGCGCCCGTTGCATGCGCGGGAATCGCTGATGTGTTGGCAGTGTCGCCACAAACGATGACTGTCGCCTTGCTCAATATCCATGCACACATCTAGTCATCCGTCAATCATCGTGACCATCATCAGCATCTTGCAGAAACTAGAGTATGTCTATATTAATCGAGTGAACACGTTGAACTCAAAAGATATTACTAGTCACAGGTACTATATTAGGAACCATGCACACAGACAGCAGGAGCGGTGGCGAATGAGGACGTCAGGATGAGGATCTCTCACTAGAGGTCCTTCCATCGTCTAACATGCCTTTGCGTGGGCATCTCACCAAGATAAAGCAGCGCATACATATAGCCATCTTGAGTTCCGATGAACGCAGGAGGAGCTGTGTCGCTTGAGTGCCATTGATCTGCCTTGAGATGCACAGACAAGAACTGATGGGCCTTGATTCCTTCCATGGCAGTGTATGTCGCTTATGACGCACGTATGCATCAAAACTATTGCTGTTTATATTTCCTAAATTCATCCCTGAACAAGTATTTTCTACTTTTGGCTCATTGCAACGCACGGAGCATTGGCTATGCATATGTACATAGTCTCATATCAGACCTTTGCTCATCCATTTTCTCACAAGATAAACTACTCAGTACAGAGAGCATTTGATTTCCAACATGAGGATGCCTTAGTGCAAGGGGCACGCCATGAGATTGCCGACGCTGAACCATTTCCTCGATGAGCATGTGAATAAGATAGCCGAACCTAGTAGCACATGGCATGTCAAAGACTACTATGTCCAGCTTGTATCCCGCCATTTCCGGTTGAGTCGGCAGTGGAAGACGTTGTGCTTGCATAAACGCGGATTGCGGTACAACTCAGGACAACATTTCATGTATGTGACACACGTCCTAGAAGCTGTTTATATCCCTCAACCGGACCAGCATTATTTGTACTTTGGAACCATTTGATAAGCTGCACGAACCTTGCACATTTAGAGCGTGTCCATCCATGTGCATTACATGGCCATTTCGCTGCATGCATGTATAGTAAAGCTCCTCAAAGCATCTTCATGTTGTGACACGACTTAGTGTTCTGTATGGGACCACAATGCCCTACGAGGAGTACATTTCCTCTCATGCCGTTATGATGAGCTTTATCATATAAGCATTTAAGTTCAATCAATCCATTCGGCATCATGTGTCGGGGGCCGTGTGGTTTCATGGGTTCGAAGGCCGTGGGAATCATGGGTGGTTGTAGAAACTTGATGCTCACGCATTTTAGGTGGCCCACATGTCATGCACACAAAGGCGCAGGGTGGTGCGGCGAGAGGGTGAGGCGCACGTCAGCGGGTGTCGTGGCTTGGAGAGGCGCCATGGAATCGTTAGATGAAACGTGATGGTCGCCAGAAGTTGAACTTCCATGGACAAGATGTCATGTCTACGTATACATGCACTGATACTGATCACTTATAAAGAGTAGAGAAAGCTATATATGGGGATAAATAGTTCCTTATAGTCAAGCGGACCCATGCTACTACTGCGTTCCAAAGACATGCACACCATCGAAATAGTCCATCTATATCAATATACACGAGAGGGAATACTTTTTTTACAAGAGAGGAAATAGTTCATCCATCCATAATGTCTTCCCTTCTTCTTCTTCTTCTTCTTCTTCTTCTTCTTCTTCTTCTTCTTCTTCTTCTTCTTCTTCTTCTTCTTCTTCTTCTTCTTCTTCTTCTTCTTCTTCTTCTTCTTCTTCTTCTTCTTCTTCTTCTTCTTCTTCTTCTTCTTCTTCTTCTTCTTCTTCTTCTTCTTCTTCTTCTTCTTCTTCTTCTTCTTCTTCTTCTTCTTCTTCTTCTTCTTCTTCTTCTTCTTCTTCTTCTTCTTCTTCTTTCTTCTTCTTCTTCTTCTTCTTCTTCTTCTTCTTCTTCTTCTTCTTCTTCTTCTTCTTCTTCTTCTTCTTCTTCTTCTTCTTCTTCTTCTTCTTCTTCTTCTTCTTCTTCTTCTTCTTCTTCTTCTTCTTCTTCTTCTTCTTCTTCTTCTCTCCTTCTCGGGAGACGGCTTCTTCAACAAGCTCTTGGACCTTGCAAATTATCTCAAACTCACACGGCATCGAGGGTAGCATATTTTATCCGCCAGACGTTAAGGGATAATTCTCCCATCCGCATTTAACTTAATGCCACCGCCTCGCTCACCCTTCTAAAGATTTGTACCGAGCACAAAATTTGCTACGCCTAATAGGATGGTGTCTGCTTATCACAAACTTCTATGAATTTTGATTCTGGTTTGTAGGTCAACATGCTTTTCAAATGAAGGTTGTATGGCTCCAGCTTTCGCTTGTCCCCTCCATGGCTGCCCCACGTATATACCTCCCGAGACAAGAAATCGTGAAGCTCACCTGGTATGGAGGGCGAGTGTATGATGTGGTACACCAAAACATCATCTTCGAGGCACACTTGAAGGACGGTGGCGCGCTACTGATCTTCCCAGGCACGCCTCCGTACTGTAGGCCGAGACGCCGATGACCTCGCCTACCTTTTCGAGGGAGTTGGATACATTGTTGATCCACTACCGAGCAACCCTTGGTGGATGGTGACGGTGGCAACTATGCGACGAGCCTTCGACGAGGACATGTTGGACGCTAAAACCTGCATCTCGATCTCTCGCCATTTGGAACCGCTGAACGGAGGGTATGGTTTGAGAATTAGGATTAGATGGGTAGTCTAACTGAAGTAGTAGATGATTATTTAAAGAGGTTAAAACAATGTGAACACAAATGGGTTTGGATGCAAATGAAGACGAAGGAGGTGAAGAAGCCGAGGAGAAGGGTTCCCCATGGAGAAGGAGTAAATGGGAGAAGTGGCGGTAGGCGCTTGATTAGACGGCTAGGTAGACTAAACGAAAAGGCTATGCGGTAGACCGAGGAGTCGATTCTGTTCGTGTACTGCCCATCCTTCCCGATAGGTGGGACCTATGCAAACAGACAAAAATGTGTCGAAGTTTTTGTTGAGCGCGTGAGAGGGAGACACAACATTCTCTCGTTAAGGAATACTCCTCCGCTTAGGTGAGTATAAGTCACCTCATGAAAATCAGGTTTTCCCAAACCTTTAGGCGTGGAGCATTAACTTCCTACTTGATCCCTCCCAGCCTGCTAGCCAGCTGCTTTTCCTCCGCCGCCGTTTCTACCTTTCCATTTTTCTCTTCTCAAGTGTGGAACGATCTGCATGCTGCCCTTGATGCACCGAATCCACCAATCTGATGCATCGCAAGAGCGCTGATTGGGCATGCACAAGAATTTGGTTCTGCTCACGTGATGGATGATAACGAACGATGAAGTGAACAAGCATGCTAGCACGGGAGACCTATTTACCCTATATAATACCGGAGAACTCATGTAGTACCTAGTAGTAGTAGTAGTAGTAGTAGTAGTAGTAGTAGTAGTAGTACAACTGTGGTACACTTGATGGTCAAAATACTATTCATCCGTCCTCACAAAGGAAGTGACAACACCTCGCGCCTCCGACACTAGTCCAGCGGCGTGTTCGGGTTACCAAAGTCAGCCTCACCTCGCAAGGCACAGTGCCTGTCACCGCCACAGACAGCACATATGGCGCACTGCCTCCTCTCCGCCCCCATAGCACCACTCCATCTCCATCTCCTTCTCCGTCTCCATCTCATCAGGTTCCCGTGTACCTTCGGCTCACTCGCCCCCCCAGCACCACTATTCCTCGCTAGCCGCCCAAAGACCGACATCCTTCTCCCCCGTAAATCAAGCCCCTTCCAAACTCCACCATGGCCGAACGCGAACCGCAAAGATCCATATGAGCCGCGATTGGAGAAATCTCCCAGGACATCCTCGACCTTTTGTTCGTGGTATGGATATGTTGAGCGCCTTGCTGGCTGCATGCTCGAGGGACATGCACATGGCCATCATCAAGCGAGCCTAAGCTTTTCAAGACACCCTGCTTGCTGCTATCCGGTCTTGCGAGATTGGCTCACCATGATACGGAGGCGCATGATGCCCTCGACTTCAAACCGATCTCCATTAGCCAAACTCTTAGCAGGTATGTAGTGGTCGCCGACATCATTTCCTCGACATCGATCCGATCACTATCGCACTAAACTTCTTGGCAGGTATGTATCGGGTCGGCATGAACTCCCACCGATGGCTGCCAGGGAGTCCCAGATTAGGGGTGTCCGGATAGTCAACTTTCACCGTTGTCCGACTCATGGACTATGAAGATACAAGATTGAAGACTTCACCCGTGTCTCGGATGGGACTTTCTTGGCGTGGAAGGCAAGCTTGGCGATACGGATATGTAGATCTCCTACCATTGTAACCGACTGTGTAACCCTAAACCTATTCGGTGTCTATGTAAACCAAGGGTTTTAGTCCATAGGACTAACAACAATCATACCGGTAGGCTAGCTTCTAGGTTTAGCCTCTCGATCTCGCGGTAGATCTACTCTTGTACTACCCATATCATCAATATTAATCAAGCAGGAGTAGGGTATTACCTCCATCGAGAGGTCCCAACCTGGGTAAAACATCGTGTCCCTTGTCTCCGTTACCATCCGCCTAGACGCACTTTGTTCGGGACCCCCTACCCGAGATCCGCCGGTTTGGACAATCGACATTGGTGCTTTCATTGAGAGTTCCTCTGCTCCGTCCGCCGCCGAAGGATGCCTCATCCCGCCTTTAAAGACGATACTATCACCAAAGGAGTCTCGCCATCGGTCGACTCTTCGTTAGGTGGTTTTTTATGACCGCCAGGTTCGCCATCGCCAGAGATGACTTCTCGGTCATCGAAACCAATCTTCACGTTAACTCGAACTTGCCGAGCAGTTAGATCTGATCGAGCTCTCCTCTCAGAACGAGCTCTTGATCGCATCGCCGCTCGGAGTCGCCATAGAGCTACAACCAGATCGGGCTTAAACCGATCTGAGAGATCAACTCTCCCTGTGCTACCCATCATGTTGCTGTGATAGAAGAGCAATACTGCGATTCTTCTTCTATCTTAAGGACTAGCTACGATCCCGATTCCCGATCCTCCATGCCGGATTCCCGCAGAGGGATGGATGTCGATCAAGCCCCGGACTTAAAGTTAGGCGGTGGGTTGATTCATTGATAGCATTCAAAATCCAAACTTCCAAGTTCGAAACTTCTGCCCTGAGTCTTAAATTGACGGGGTTCCAGATCTAATTCCACCCGCCCACCCAAACATTAGCGATCTATCCCGAATTCGCAAGAGCCCGCTGAAACAAGACATCATTATCGGGCCGATTCCTCCGGTTATGGATAGGATAAAGGACTGCTGAGAGGAGGACGCAATCTCACTCTTCTGCAATAATTGCACGGACAAGGGAATCCTAAACTCCATAAGTCGTCGCAAAATTACACGCTTTGTTGACTTGGTGACCATAGTACAAAAGTACTCATGCGATGCGAGAGTGCTTGGAAAACTGAAAGTAAGTTTTGGGATAATCCGCCCGAATACAGCCCTAGTCCGAAATAAAAGGGTGCATCATCACCAAGCACCTAGGTTATACATCAAAAACAAAACTCCCTAAAGGGCACGGAACCGCATCGAGGGTTGGCTAAACGGACCTCGCAAAATTCATAGCATGTAGGGTGCCACTCCAACTCATAGCCTTCGAGCATGTTGGATACTATGGGCGGTAAAAGTGGCGAAGAGCTTCTAGCCTCGTAATCCCAGCCCAAAGAACTCCAAGACGGTATTACAGTTTTCGAGACTTTCGTGATCAAATAACATGCGGAAACGAACACTCAAGCAACCTTGCCAAGTCTACCAAGTAGCAACAATAAATCCATGGAGGACACTCAACATTACCTTTAATGCCAGTGATTTAACCCAAATTCGAACAGCCCGAGCACCAGCCGATTGGTCCTCAGTCCCATAGTGGACGCATTTTCGCTTTACTAAGGTACTCATGGATGGCGGCAGCAGACTAAACCTCATCTACGAGGAAACCCTCCAAAATGGAAATAGACTGAACCGCATTGAGCGAAGCAGACAACCTTTAGAGGAATAATCCCTAGCCGGAAGCATGCTGCAGGAAAAATCACATTGGACGTAGTGTTGGCTCACGGACAATTACAGGTCCGAGAAGGTCACATTTCAAGTGGCCCTGCTCAGTGAATGGATATCACGCTTATTAGGGCGAGAGGCATTCACAATTTTTAAGCTATACCCCATTATGGGTACATGAAGCTTAAAATGCCCGACCTAACGGAATCATCACTCTCGCTAGTGATCCGAACATAGCACTGCCTGAAAACAAGTCAGCCGTGACTAGCCCTCGAGGCACTATCCGGCCCTAGCGGCCGAGGAACTCATCGCGATGCGCCCACGGTGAACAGGACGATGTGATACTTGATAAAGATCCAAGTCCGCCTCTTTAAACCAGCGGATGAAATAATCAAATTCCAAGTCCACCCAACGGATTCCTGCAAAGACGGCCTCCATTGGGGCACAATTAAACCCCGATGTAGACGCCAGACTACGTGAATTTCTATGAGAAAATCGGGACATTTTTGCCGGCACCCTTCGTGACATGCCAGAATCCCACGCCGGCTGGCCGAGCACAGCCTAAATATCCTAAAAGGATTCAAGCCAGTCAAACAGGCTCTTCGGCGCTTTTCTAAACCCAAGAGACAGGCCATGGGAGAGAAGCTAGCCAAAATTCTGGAAGCCGGATTCATCAGAGATATAAAACATCCGGACTGGCTAGCAAATCTGGTGATGGTATCAAAGAAGGATAAATCCTGGCGCCTATGTGTTGATTTCAAAGACCTTAGTAAGGCTTGCCCAAAGGATCCCTTCCCCTCCCTCACATTGATCAAATTATCAACGCTACAAAGCAGGACACGACTCATTGTAGGCCTCGACGCATCTCGCCTACCACCAAATCAAGATGGCGGAGCTAGACCAAGCCGCAACAGCATTCATCACTCCATACGCCCACTCGCTTCAACACAATGCCCTTTGGGCTCAAAAACGCCAAGAACATATCAGCGCATGATTCGTACATGTATGGCAAACCAGATCGGCAAAATGTGGAAGCATGTAGATGACGGGTCGTCAAATCCAAGCATGTCGAAACTCTAGTAGACGCACTTGAGGCTCACATTCTACAATCTCCAAAATATGACATTAAGCTCAATCCGGAAAATGTGTCTTCGTGTTCCAAATTGAAAGCTCCCCGGCTTCATTGTGTCCGCTAGAGGAATTGAAGCAAACCCAGCCAAGATCCAAGCTCACACAATTGGATATTCCAAAGACCTCAAACAAATACAAAATTGATCGATGCGAGCGTGCTCTAAGCCGCTTTATTTCCGCTTGGGAGAAAAGGCGTTACCCCTTTACCGCCTCCGGCGCACCAACACTTCGAGTGGACGGATGCCACCACGGCCGGACTCAAGAAATAAAAGCCATATTGGCAACAACCGGTCCTCGCCGACCTAACATGGGCGTAACCAATGCTATTATATATCACCGCAACACATCAAGTTGTCGCCAGGTGCTTCGCGTGTCGAACGAGAACGGACGGACACAGTTCCCTCTTCAAAATCGGTTTACTTATGTGTCCACCGTCCTAACTCCATGCAAGTCCCGGTACCCACATTATCAAAAGATAGCATACGCGTGTTCATGGCATCCCGAAGCTGCGCTTCAAGAGTGTTCGATAACGGTAGCCTCCGAAGTACCTCTTAATGACATTATAAACAACCGCTGACGACGGGCCAGATTGCTAGATGGGCCATAGAGCCTTCCATTCGACATAACCTATAAGCCACGACGATGGCTATTAAGTCGCAGGTTTTGGCCGACTTCGTGGCCGAATGTACCGTCAACTCCTAAAGAGTACGACACATAGTCCAATTGGATCATGCACTTTGACGGCTCCAAATGTTGGTCGGCCTGGGGGTCAGATCATCCTCGACGCCCCCAACCGGGGACACAGCCCAATACGCCCTTCAGATAATGTATACGGACTCCAACAACGCAGTTTAATACGAGGCCCTTCTCAGCACGGCCTCCGGATGGCAGGCTCCATGGGCATTAAATGCCTAGAGGTGCGGGATTCAAACCTCGCGATATCTCAAATAAATGTAGACTTTGATGCCAAAGATCCGAATGGCAGCGCATCGCAATGCGGTCCTAAAATGTCAGCACGGTTCAAAGGGCTCAAATTTCATCATATAGCTTGGGATAACAACCAAAAGGCGGATGTATTGGCACGATCGGTGCAAAACGCGACGCCGTCCCGCCCAACATCCTGGAACGGCTGTTCAAGCCATCCATGCTATGGGAAGGGGAGTCCGGAAATAACAATCCAGACCCAACCGCACTGCCTGACACCGAACACTCTGACACAATCGGAGGCTCTACCAACGAGATAACACCCTCCGCCCATGAAATAATGACGGTTATTGCCCCGTGGACGGAACCACTCCTAGCCTACCTAACTAGGCAGAACTCCCAAGACCAAAATGAGGCTCGCTGCATAGTACGCGCATCCAAAGCCTATAAAGTCCATGAGGGAGAGTTTATAAGAAAAGCACAATAGGAGTGTTCAAAGGTGTATCTCCAAGAGGAAGGGTGAAACCTCCGCTGAAATTCATCCCGGACTGGTGGGCACCACGCCGCAGCCCGGCCATTGTAGGCAAGGCCTTCCAGAGGATTTTTATTGGTCGACGGCCCCAGCAGATGCAGAGGATTTAGTCCAACGATGCCGTTTGCCAGCTTTTTTGCTAACCAAAGCCACATGCCACCCAATCGCCCTAAAAATGTACCCATCACCGGCCGTTCATGGTCTGGGGCTTGACATGGTTGGACGCCTTAAGGGAGGAACCCACAAGCAAAAATACCTATTGGTCATGGTGGATAAATTCACCAAATGGATAGAGGCTGTTTATTAAAACGGCGAATCCGGGGTGATAGACTTCATATAAGGTAAAAATCGCTACTGCGCCCCCACAGTATCATCATCGATAACGGCACCAACTTCACGGCCGATGAGGTCAAATTATGGTGCAAAACATGGGCATCAAGCTCGACATTACGCCGCCTATCACCCTCAAACCAACGGCCAAGTCGAGCGAGCAAACTGTCTAATCATGAGCGGCATTAAACCAGACTAGTGCGGTCCTCAAGTAATCTAACACGACCGGGTTGAGGAGCTCGACCAGACTGGGGCTGCGGACCACGCCAATCGTACTACCGGATTCACACTATTTTTATGGTGTACGCGCAGAGGCGCCTTGCCCATGGACATAATTCATGACTCACCTCGCGCGCATGTATGAAGAAAGAGAAGCCGAGCTCGATCGGCAGGACAGTTTGGACGCATTGGAGGAGGAGCGCTTACGGCAAAAGCTCGCTTCTGCATTTTATCAATAGCAGGCTCAAGATATCAAAGCAGGAAGTACGGGCCAAAGCTACAACGTTGGCTTAACTAGTTCTACGCTCGCCGGACAAGAAAAAGGACAAACTCAAGCCCAAATGGAAGGTACCTTCATCATCGACCAGGTCCTGAACGGCAGAGCATACCGTCTACGAAACGATCGGATAACCGACTCGAGCCGAACCCATGGAACGCATCCTGCTTCACGAAGATTCTACGCCTAAGCGCCGGGCTCAGTTTGTCTCCTTCCTCCGCCCACATTTTCTGCTTTTGCTGTCTTTTATTTCTCTCATTCCTCCTCCTTCTTATTGAAGCCTTTAGAGGCTCGTTGCTTTGTTCGCACATACTTGACGTGTATGTCCGCTGCCATTATACCCGGGGCTTTTTATAGAAGCTTATTTATACGGGCTTCATGCCCAACACATGTGTCAAACTTCCGCATGTACCTTTTTACTCACCATTATATGCATCGATATGACTTAAGTTTTGGCCAAGCTGGGTTGCTCGCCCTGCTTACCCCTACATTTGTCGATTGTTCTGCTAGGTGGTAAAGGAGCACCTCTCCGATTGTTACTGCCGGTCAGCCGGATGTGTACTCAGACGGGTGAAGCCGAAAGCCATCTCCCCAGATGATTTTCTCTTTCTTAGCAGTTTGACATGCACTTTAGGGCATGCCTCCAGGAAAGGAACCTTAACGAACTATTCTCCCCGGAAGATGTTTCTTCCTATCCATGTAATATAACATAACTAGTTGGGCACTTGTCCGATACAGCAATAATGACCCCACGCCTTTGTCTCCATGCATGCCCCGGTTCTTACATAACCGCGAGGGTATTCGGACACAATCCGGACTATTGGGTCCCGAGGTCGGGCTAAAAGGTCCGCTATGACAAACAATCTACAATCCGGCTAGAAGACATTTTTTATGTCATATTCAATTACATAGTCAACTCGACTAATTGTATTCCTCCTCAATGCCATCTAATAGGCTATCTAATTTACAATCTTGCTGGGAATACTTATGCCAATTCTACTTGGACGTGACACTGCTTACTGGATCTCCTTCCCATCAGCCCCACAGGTCCGACTCGCCATGTGGTTTGGGTCAGCCTTGTGTACCGCGTCTTTACCATGGCTCAGGCTCCTCTGGCGCTTTGACGGCATCCGATATCTTCCATAGTCGAAGCGCCGCTCGCGTTCTTGAAGCCGCCCGCCAGCTCCCCAATGCCTTCTGCAGGAAGATAAATGGCACAA
This sequence comes from Aegilops longissima, assembly GCA_021605205.1. Classification (NCBI taxonomy): domain Eukaryota; kingdom Viridiplantae; phylum Streptophyta; class Magnoliopsida; order Poales; family Poaceae; genus Aegilops; species Aegilops longissima. The sequence continues at coordinate 7,903 of JAHIAM010018187.1, read as the reverse complement.
GGCCTGGCGACGCTTTTCATCACCGCCAACTCGTCGGTAGCCGACGAAGTTCGGGAAGAAGATCACCCAAGAACTGGGCATCTCTCCTCGTGACGACCTATGAGCAAACCTACATACATGTTTATGTTAGTCGCTTCCTCCAACTCTTTCAAAGTTCGCTCAAGCACTTATCGAAAATGCCGCTGACGAAGTTGCCGATTCTCCTTTACGGAGTCGCACCACCATGGCAGGAACATCCTTTAGTTCCTCACCCAGCTTGGGTGTTGGCATCTTGAGGTTATTTTTCCCCGCCGCACCTCGTAAGCACGCCTCGCCGCCTTTAGCTGACGCAGGAGCTGTTGCTTGTCCGACCCATCCCGCGCTTATCTGCAATGTTAATGTCGATTTATGCACACGCCATACTTTGTGAAACTACTTTACTTTGAAGGGCATATATTACCGTAGGGAGTCTTCATGGCTTCCCTGTCAGCGCCAGTGCGGCCTCAAGTTGGGCCTTGCACTCTTCAAGCTCCGGACAAATGGGTATTTTTTCGTAAGAACTCAGATTCTAAATGATCCTTAAATCAGTTATCCTAACTATTTTAAGTCTCGGGCTCCGGGCGATATAATCACAAAATGCCTTACCAAGATGTTCACATACTGCCTGCGGGCTCAAGAGGCCATCTTGAGCGGCACGGAGGTGCGCTCAACCAGGCGCCCAACGCCTCTTGGGAGAAACATGCGTCACGAATAGTCCGGGCGGCGCTTATGATTCATGGCGCCTCCACCTCCGACTTGGTGGTGGATAGTTCTGTCGGCATCCTCCGTTGGAGGAGCATCCGACGACGCCTCATGTTTGTACCCTTCCGACTCGGCTTTTGAGCCTGGTTGGCGGAGGTCCGATTGGCAACTTCTCCAGACTCAGTCCGCGAGCGCTTTTTCCCGAAAAACAACGAGCCTTAGTGTGCCTCCCAGAACCTCTCCTTAAAACACGATGGAACATCCTACCGCTATGGCAATGTCTCGAGTCGACACCGCACTTCTTTTTCCGCCACGGCCGAAGCTGCCCCTTGTTGGACGCATGCAGGCTGGCTTCCTGCTCAAGGCACCTTCAAAACACCATCAAATACGCAGTGATTAGAAGTAGCACGGTGGTCATGGTATCCGACTTCGTCACGGTTATTCGGAGGCCGGAAATAATCCGGGTAGTCGGCCAGAATGGCAACCAAAGCATTGTCGATGCTAAGTTGGTGGAACACCCGTCGATCAGCTCCACCTTTATATCCGGTCCTTCGAGGTCGGATCGAGGGACCGCTCCGGTCCCCGGGTTGTGGGGGCGGGCTGTATCTTCTCCACGCCCGGCGCAGCCTCCGTAGAGAAACCATGAAATGAGATATTTAACCACGGGAACATGGATCGGACAGGCCACAAAGATATTTTCTTACCCAACTTCGAGGATTATTCGAAGAAAACCCGCTCAGTGGACTGACGCGGAGAAAATCCTCCTCTTCCCCTTTGTACATGGGCACAATGTCTTCACCAGTTCGGTGACCGATCCCGCCCTTTGCGCCATGGCGGTGGCATCGCCCTCCCGCTGAAGTCCCACATGGGTGGCCTCATATTGGAGCGGCACTCCCTTCATAATGCGATTGCCATGAGTCCAATCATGGTTAATCCGCATGAGCCAGTAATCTTATTCGCCATCAAGTAAAGGACGCCCGGTCATTTTCCTCCGGGGTCTCCACGGGCGCCACTTAGGCACTTCTTCGGAGGAGCGTTATAACCTGTATACGCCGATCCCAACAGGATCCGGCAGCGGACGCCCTCCATAAAACCATTCCGAGGGCCAGCCTCGGATGCCTTTTGGGGTTCCAGATAAGTGTCCGGTCCTGAAGCGCCATAGTTCGCTCGCCCCACTTGATATATTGACCCCTCATGAGAACGGGATACTAGGCAGAATAATCTCTTCCACAGAAAAATGAGCCTCGATGCCCAAGAACAGTTCGCAAAGGCCACGAGCCCGCTGATGTGCAAAATGGAGGCAAAGGTGGGTGGTGCAACCGAGGCCTTAGAACCCAAGAGCCCCAGAGAAACGGATGAATTGAAATCCGAGTCCTCTTACTAGATAAGAGATAAAGCACACCCACTCTCCTTTAGAGGGATCGGGACACTCTCCGCTTGCTTTCCGCCTTTGTAGGTGGCAAGTCCGCTCGAATCGGAAACATGAAGGCCGGGGAAGAAATCCTTGGTTTGGGGTATAACTAGCTCGCTATATGGACTGAGTATCTCTCCCAATTTCCAGTGCTGAGGGCTGGGAGCACGAGAGGAGGAGCCGCGACCGTCCATGATGGAATCGATTTTGTCTGAGGTGTTCATGAAAGCTCATGGAGGGGGATGGTGACTCAGATCTAGATCCTTGTCCCTTTTATAGACAGCTCATTTATGCAGCTAGGGGATAAGTGTACAAATACCCCGCTTTTCGCATTCATTCAAACACGTGGAAGATGGCCATTATTGGGCGTGGAAGCCAAGGAGCGCAACATTTATCAGAAGCCGGACACTATTTGACAAGTATATGGAATTTGGAGAAGAACCCGCCTCGCAATGTCGAAGAAAAACTACGCGCCGGACTCATCGTCATTGAAGCCTGGTTCGGGGGCTACTGAGGGAGTCCTAGATTAGGGGGTGTCAGGATAGCCGAACTATCACCGTTGGCCGGACTCCTGGACTATGAAGATACAACATTGAAGACTTCGTCCCATGTCCGGATGGGACTTTCCTTCGTGGAAGGCAAGCTTTACACAGATATGTAGATCTCCTACCATTGTAAACCGACTCTGTAACCCTAACCCTATTCGATGTCTATATAAACCGAAGGGTTTTAGTCCGAGGACGAACAACAATCATACCATAGGCTAGCTTCTAGGGTTTAGCCTCTCGATCTCGTGGTATATCTACTCTTGTACTACCCATATCATCAATATTAATCAAGCAGAGTAGGTATTACACTCCATCGAGAGGGCCCGAACGTGGGTAAAATGATCGTGTCCCTTGTCTCCTGTTACCATCCGCTTAGACGCACAGTTCGGGACCCCTACCCGAGATCCGCCGGTTTTGACACCGACACTGCCTTCGAGAAGACGGTAAAAGTTGGTGCTCGTGAACTTCCGCACTTCCCATGAGATTATCCTTCCTCCTGCTTGGATTATATAGAGTATTACCATCGCTCCAAGTTATCTAGATTACTACATTAGTTGGATGGACCTTGTTTTGCGTAAGATTGTAATCGCCAGTGCCCACACGACATGTGAATTACGCAGACTTCAAGATAATTGCCTTGTTCGACCGCTGGACTCGCTTATCTTTACGCCGGTGCCTTCTTTAGCTGGAGACAACTCGCTCAGTAGGGATCATCATCAAAGATGATACACTTTGATGCTATTGAACACAATGGCATCATCTACGCTATCGACAAAGCAGATGGCACCACATATTGCCGGGACTGGCACGTAAGTTATTTACTCTCATGTTAATGATGACGCCATGACACTGTTTGAACTTTTGTGATGATTGGCATATCTCTGCTTGAGCAGAATTTGAGTAGAACTATGGCAATGTATTAGAGACGCCAAAATCAGCTATATTTGGAATGAGTTAATTCATGATTGTGACCATGTCATTACAGCCAATTTGTACCCTTAATAATCAAACGGTTAGAATATATGGATATTGTCCTTATTTTACAGTAATCTATATACTACTACTAAATATGAGTGTGTATCAATGGCCATGTTAGTTTCCTCATTTTCATGATGTAGAAACATGCACCACATCGTTGGTTTCATCTAACCATACATTAGGGAAGTAAATGTGCATATGGAGAACTCTATATTTGGAAGTAGTGAAATCCTGCAATGCTTACCATGTATATACGCTATATTCGCCCTCGGCAATCAATGGCTAGAATAATATCCTCACTAAAATTTTGCCCACGTAACACGTAGTATAAACAATGCATGGTGTCGGTGTCAAACCCAGTGGATCTCGGTAGGGGTCCAACTGCAAGGCCTGGGCCATGGATGGTAACAGGAGACAAGGGACACGACAGCTTTACCTGTGTTCGGCCCTCTCGATGGAGGTAATACCCTACCCCTGCTTGATTAATATTGATGATATGGGTAGTACAAGAGTAGATCTACCACGAGATCGTGAGAGGCTAAACCCCAGAAGCTAGCCTATGGTATGATTGTTGTCTATGTCTATCGACTAGCCTGGCCTCGGTTTATATAATGCACTAGAGGCCTAGGATAACAAGAGTCCTAGAACACGCACGGTGGGGAGGAGTCCTTGTCTTGATCGCCAAGTCTTGTGGAATCTTCCTTGTATGCGCGCAACGCCCGCATCGCCCATGAGTATACGGCCATGGGATCCTCGCCCAATCCAACGATCGGGAGACGACGTGGTGAGTACACCCTAGTCCAGACACCGCCGCAGCTCTCGAACGGTCTTCGTTGGGGACGCCTCGATTCTTCTCTCTTCCAACTGTTCTTCATCTTCGTCGTTTGGTCTTCAAACTGGTTCAACAAATCTTTCATCATTCGATCTTGAGGATCGCCGGCGCATATGAAGATTTTACACGTTGGTATCCGAGGAGCCCCTTTAAGTTTACGACCTTTATCAATGCCTTGTTATTTTTATGCCATGCCCCGGTTTGAAGTTATTCCTGGAGGCGGTGTCCCTTGCGCCCAAGCTCTAACGCCGGACTCATTCGAGGTATCTTTTGCAGCCGAGCACCAACGCCGGACTACTTCCCAGCTCTATCGCCGGACTATGTATCCGAGCCCAACGCTGGAGGTATCGCGAGCCCAACGCTGACGATATCCGAGCTCCAACGCCGACTATGTATCCGAGCTCCAAAGCCGGATCAGTATCCGAGGTGTCAGAATCACCGGGTTCAAAAAGAAGTTTGAAGGATTTAATGAGCTTAATGCCGGAAATGCCTCTATGGAGCCAGCCACTAGTGTCCGAGCTTTATGCTCCGACTGCTCGAGGTGGTGCACCACCCGAATGCGGGCCGATTTTGTCAATATTTTGATTGGTGTATTTATTCTCGCCGAGATACATAGCCAGAGCTCACAAGGTGTATCGGTTAAAACTCGAGATGCACCGGTGGATGACATAAGACCGCTGACCCCAAGAGTCAGCCGAGACTCAAAGTTGATTTGCAAAATCGGCCCGAGGATCAAGTCCTAACTCGCAGTAATACTCGACACAAAAGCGGCGTGCTCAATCTCGAGACTGGGTTGGGTGCGGCCGACCAACCGAGGATCAAAATCTCTCGAAATCAGATTGTACTTAAAATTTTCTGCATAGAATGCAATGCAAGAGTTCCGAGACACCGGTCGGTGGCAACACCGATCGGGATTGATGTGCCCTTTAATATTTGTAAATAATAAGTTCAAGCCCAAGAGTTCTTAGCCTTAATGCGGCATGGTGGTCAATTAAGGATTGATATCCATCGAAAATCATAAATTATGTGTAATGACCTCACGATCCCAAGTACTTTACGCATTAATGCTCGGATCCGCATTGTACGTAACTTTGTTGACCGGCCATCGGCTTCCACCTCCTCGGCCAATAGCCGAGGAGTGTTTGTCCTACTTTATAAAGCATTTATGAGGGCAAAGATTTACTTACAAACAAGGCAATCCGCCATACGGTTTATAAACAAAGGTACGCAGAGAGATATGTTATATTACTGCTTAATGTAAGAAACGCCTTCCAAAGAAAATAGTCCCGCTTATCGGTTCCTTTTTTGGTTTGTCATGCTAAGCATGATCATGAAACCTCAGCCCAATGTAAGAGCAAAATATTGAGGATTTAGTTTGGGAGGCAAGCCATTAGCCCCCGGTAGTGTTCCAAGCGACAATGAGGTCAAGCCGAAACACTTTGGCCAATTTTATGAATGGGTCTCATTTAATATAGTCATCGGATCGCTGACCAGCTTACACCTATTGTGACAAATAGTTTTCAACTTACTCCACCGAGGTGCTTGACCATGTGAGCACAATTGTAAATGGTTCTCCTTTGCACACCCAAATTTAACAAAGCGGAACGAGGCAAGCACGGAGCCGGGCAACCCAACTATTGACCGAAAACACAATTCAAACTGATGCATATATAGCAATATCCAGAATGTTTTTGCCGAATCTCTAAAGGTGTCCAAGGTAGCATCATGACTTTCAGTTGAAAACACACAAATAGTTTAAAAGTGCTGAAAACCAAAAACGCCAAGAAAACATGACGTCCTAACAAGATCAAGTGTTTGGTGCCAATCCCAAAATTGGACTTTAGGAAAATGATGGCTTCCAACAGCTTTTAACATGACACATCCTATCTCAAGACTTCAAGCTGGCCAGCCCACGGCTTCAGCCTCCCATCCCAAGGCGAGTATCATTAGGCCAGTTTAGAAAACTAAACTCTAGCGGTTTTGAGAGATAAATTAGGCTCCCAGTGACTAGTGACCGCACACTCGTGTCGAGAAAAGGAGTGATAAATAATAAAAAAACTCAAGAACGACTAAGAAGAAAACACTTATTATAAAACGGCTCAAATAAACATAAGAGCCCCAAGTGACTTGGGTAAAAGAATGATTCTATGTACCAAGTACTTATATCATATCTATGTTCAACCGAACTTTAAACGCTCTTAACCGATCGTCGGCTTTCTCCTCTTGGTCAAGGACCGAAAAGTGTTATGTACTCCATCTCGTCGAGAATATCGACGGTGTTTCCAATAACCGTGCAATCAGGTCATAAGGTCAGAACTGCATAAAGCGCGCCAGGAACTTATGCTATATTATCGATAAAGTGGAAGCATCTTCAAGAAAATAGTACCCCACCGATACCTTTCGGTGCTCATTGTCAATATGAGACTTGTGCAATAGATTTTTGTACTGCGAGTTCCGCTAGTGCCACCATTATTGAAAACAGTAAGAGCGCTTAGCTTTCGGCCACCTACCGAGGTCCGCTCGGTGAACCGATCGTGATAACGCAGAGGTGCTCCTTTACTCCCTAGTCAATAATCGGGAACGTAGGGTAAAAACAGAGCCGTGCAACCCAGCTTGCAAATCGCTATGTCAATATGGTATATTGTGGCGAATACACGAACAAGGAACAAGCCGCATTAGTATAATCATATGGAAGAGGAAAAGCTTCATGAAGGAAGCCCCTAGCAAACGGGTATTTGAATTTATGCCACACAAACAAAGTTTGGACAAGGAAATTTTACAAGCAACTTTTTTTCCAAAAAGTATAATGCTTGGTCGAGCGGAACACAAGTTAAAAATTTAAAACTTTGAGCATGAAGGCAACTTAGCTGGTTAAAGTGTTCGGTATTGATGACGCGCCCGAGCTTGATGCGGGACAAGGTTCCATCCCCTGTTGTTCCGGGTGGCGGAGCGAAGAGATCGCCTCCGGCGGGTGACATAGCACGGTCAATGCAGGATGGCAGGTGATGCCAAGTCCCCGCATGGGTAAGGAAGTAAGGACGAAAGTTCCGGCCCACCGAGGTGACGCCAAAGGGTATAGTCCGGTTGATCATTTTCCGCACAAAAAATAGTAAACCGAGATAATAGTAATAATGATAATAATAAAAAAAATCATTGCATAACAAATAATTTATACACAATGAGTAATAAAAGAAATATGGCCCGCGCCAATTCAATGTCGGCGTGGGCGGCGGATGCGGTAAAGGCATGGCAAGGCCTGAATTCATAGGTCGGTTCGAAATTCGGATGCGCGGCGTCGCCGGACTATGTACGGAACCGAACGAACCATCATGCGATCGCCGATAATGCGCCACCACTTGATAGACCTGTACATATGATTGACAAACCGAGTAATAATTCCTTGAAAAAATGAGC
>JAHIAM010018182.1:0-13268 GCA_021605205.1 Aegilops longissima | reverse complement strand
CCTCCCAAGCTTCTAGGGTCTCTTATGTTCCAAAAAATCACCGAAAGTTTCATCATGTTTGTACTTTTGGTATGGTTTTTCTAAAAACACAAAATATGCAAAAAAAAGAAGAACCGAACCCGGGCACTAGATTAATAGGTTAGTCTAGAAAATTAATCTAAAATGGCATATAAAGCATACAAAAGTGATAATATAATAACATTTAACAATAAAATTTATAGATACATTGGAGATGTATCAGATCCCAAAGCTTAATACATGCTAGTCCTCTAGTAGGTGAATGATAAAACAAAGAATTTTTATGTTGAATGCTACCTAACATGTACTTGATCAAGTAATGCATTTGTGATATGAATATCGAACGAGTGATTCAAGGAATAGTCTATCAATTTGACATCAAAACAATAACACGCAAGCATATTAGCAAACCATTATTGCCTTTCAAAATAAAAATGCTAAAAACATTTATCCCTACCCACTTAATCATGTAAGCATATACCGCTTCCTAACATAAGATATCAATCATGAACATCTCGCCAAACCAAGCAATTAAATCGATTTTTCTCCTTCAATTTTTTCAACTCCCACACAATACTTGAGCGTGAACCAAGGACTTAGCACTTGGATGGAAAATAATGATGATGGGGGTTTATAAGGGAAGAAAAAGGTAAGAAAGTCTCACGTCAACGAGGCTTGATCGTTAGGCAATGGAGGGTCTTACAATTGATGTCGATGGGGAGTAGGGATTGCCATGCAATGAATGCACTTGATCAATAAGTGTATGAACGCCTCTATCCAAACTAAGGGTGTGGCCAACTTACTTGCTCATGAAGACCTCGAGCATTTGAGGAAGCCCCATTATATGCAAGTCAAGTTCTAATAATGCAAAATCCCACTATTATATGAAAGTGAAAATCATGGAGAGTCTCTATATGAAATACATGGTGCTACTTTGGCACATGTGGAAAGAGAATAGTGCCCTCTTTATCTCTTTTTTTTTTCTCCTTTTTTGAATGACTCATGGACCTCATCCCCGCTTTTCCGGACTCATAAGTCTCCTCTAATTCATTTCTCATGAAGCACACTCTAATAATGATGATCATCACACTTTTGTTTTACTTATAACTCATAAACATATGGAACAATATGATGATTATCAAATCCCAAATTTTCAATTTGGAATGTTATACATAGGTCATTCATGCATATCATATTTTATTGCAATTTTCCTCAATCCCAAACCTAAGCAACTCAAGGACCCTGAGAGAGTTGGGGATTTGCCATATTTTGATTTTTATCAAATAATGAAATGAGGATTTTGATTTTAATTATTTTCTCTAAAAATATTTCATATTAAAATATATGAGAGGAGAAATATGACTTCTCCAAAATAATTGAAATATTGAAGGAAAATATTAAAATCATTTATCTGATTTTATTTGGATTTTATTTGCATTAGAAAAATTATACGTTTCAAAATTGCATTTAGGGCCAAGAAAATGTTCATCTGCTCTAAATATTTTATTTAGACGGGAAAATTTATTTTGACATTTTAGATTTTTATTTTCTTTTATAGGATTTATTTTGCGGAATTATTAAAAAACAAAAAACTTCCAACGCCCGACCCGGGCCGGGCCCCGCCGAGCCAGCCGGCCAACCCCGCCACCCGCCTCACAAGGCCACAAAGAGCGGAGCCGGGAAGGCCGAGCCGACCCCCGGCCGCCGCCACCGCCCCCTTTAAACCCACCCCCCCTCGAGCCCAAGTCCCCAAAGGCCACCGGGAGCCTCACCGCCTGGCCCACCGGCCACCCGAAGCCCGCCGGCCTTTGCTCCCGGGAGAGGTAACGCTGACAACCCATCTTTTTTTTTAAGAAAACCGATTCTTTTTAGAAAACCCTAGTTTTTTTTAGATCGGTTCACGTTTTTCTGCTTCTATTTAGCGGACGTCTCGACGCTCATTTAAAAACGGTTTTGGTTAACGCTAACTAACGCCGCTCTTAGTCTGTCGTCTTTTTTTTATTTTCCGCGATTATTCTCGATCGCGATTTGATCCGATTTTCGCTTGCTTATCTTTTCGCGCTTATCGGAATCAGCGATTCTAGCGCCAGATTTCGCCTCGAGACCTCTTCTGTTTAATCAACTTAAACAAGATTTTGGTGCTAAAAATTTGACTTAGTTCAGATTAGTAAACGGATCTTGTTTCTTTGCCGCTTGAGTTTGCTGTTCGCTTAATTTGATTCTTTGCAAACCGGAGTTCTTAAGTTGAACTTTCTAGTCAATCTCTTATTTGAGTTTTGCCCCATCTTTGTTGTTGTTATGTATGCTATTGTTTGCTTGCATAGAATTCCGAGTGGGGTTACAAGTCCCTAGGTTTCATGGATCGCCGAAGGCAAGTAACACATTGATCATACTCTTTCCATACCTAGTTTTTATGCATTAGTTTCAATCCTCAAACATTGCATGATTGGATGTCATTAACATGTGGTTTGGGAAGTAGTTGTTGAGGTAGAACCTATTGCCCCTATATTCAAACCCTTGGGAGTTATTTCAGATTGTTATATTTTATGCTATGCTCAGAGACGGGGTTGGGTTTGAGGAAATCCATGACAGATGTGATATTGTTAATTAATGGTTCAACTTAAGGTGGCAACTTAAATACAATCGGTGGATTGAGGCACCCGAGTACCAAGTGTTGCTCAATTTTGGAAACCTGTTCCGGTGATTTTCCTATGGACCGCCACCCGGCTCAAAGGGAATGAGATGATTCATGCTAGAAACTTGGCAGCCACAAGCTATTATGGGCTCTAGCATAGTCGAGTAAGTTACGTGAAGCTCTTGAAGAGGTAGATCAACGAGGGGTTTGTAGGTTTGGTATGGTCACCCAGTAGAGAGTTAATGTTTCAAAGACTGCCTCGGTCATCCATTTCTCAAACACCATGAAAGCGAGAACTCCAACGGAGGCGATCGAGTCTTGTGGGGAAAAGCCAAACCTCTAGAGTGTAGAAACTAATCATGGTTAGCCGTGTCCCTTTATGGACAATGTTGAGTATCTAGTACTTGGAGTATCTTAAGTATCTCATCACTCTTAATTAATATTGTTGGGTTGTTAATTATTTTAATTGGGATTGAGATGGAGGAACCTTTCAATGATGTTTCAACCACCATGGTAGTTAAATAAAACTTATTCCTTTGTTGTAGGAAAAATTGGTTTTTGTAAAAACTATAACCATAGAGCTTTCCACCGCCAAATATGCATGTAGTGATAGCATTATTCTGTCTTGTTTCATCGGTTATATTGCCAAGATATTCCATGTACCCTTTGCTGCAACGATTATGTTGCGCTTTTCGACGAGGAGTAAGGTTCGTTAGGTCGCTGCGCAGCTCACTATGCCGCTGGAGTTGATGGACTCACTTTATCTTCCAAGCCCTGTTATCGTATTAGATGGCCGCCATATTTATTGTAATAAGTTCTCTTTGAGACATTCATGTAATAAGTGTGTGATTGCTACTGTTATAAATCCTTCGAAAATTGGGTTGGTCAAGATTACGATCCAGGATGACACCGCACGAGATTGACGCTTGAGGTCGGGTCCCAAAGATGGTATCGACACCGATTGTAGGACACGACCACTAAGATAAACCCTAGGTCACTCTTTCTATTCATTTCGACTTTCCATTTTCTACCCTTAGGATGGCGGAGATGAAGAACAAGTTCGACAACCGGATGAAGACATACCTTTGACGCCACTTGAAGGAAGTCACTAGGTACTTGAACATTGAATACCAAGCTTCACCGGATGTACAACGCCACCTTACCGAAGAGGAGCACCGATGATCAAGACAAGTTCCGAAGGACGCTCGCCAACCCTAAACCCATAGAGTTTTTTTGAAGCACCCACCGAGTTTAGGAAAGATGGCAGCCCACATTACCATGGGACGATTGGAGAAGTCTACAACAAGGATCTTAAGGACACTATCTACCGATATGGGGCCGAGAGCAATGGAAGTGATCAGACTGGAAGGATAGATCCATTGGTTTCATCCAGAGTTAAACCAAAGACATTCGACGTCAGAGAACCGTGTGCACATTCATGATGGACTTGAAGAAAAGGGGACTAGGATCCCGGAGCTAGAGAAAGAACTCAAGTTTACCGATGGATATGAGGAGGAAATCAAATTATCGGAGAAGAATGACGACCGGTTAAGAAGATCGGAGTATTATGGGAGATCCACCCGGAAGAGAAGACGACATTCCCTGTTTAAACTACATCATCATCCATTTACCCACACTAGTGATGATGACTTTGAAGAGGTCGAGCGTACATCATGGAGTCTTCCACCATCAAAATTTCTGATGACCAACACATACAAAAGTATTCCCCATGTATTTAGTAGTAGTTGAGCACTTTTGATAGTTCTAGACCGCTTTGTATGCCCTTGCTTGATTGATTGAGTGAAATGATTGTGTTTGTTATGATATGGGTGTTTTTCAAGACCCCTTTCTATTCTCGATTTTTCCATCTAAACCCATCGATGCCTCGGATCAGAAATCCCAAATTTTCAATTTGGAATGTTATACATAGAGCATCATTGCATATCATATTTTGTTGCATTTTTGCTCGATCCTAGAAATTCCACACAACTCAAGGACCCACGAGAGTTGGGGATTTCTATTTTCATATTTGAGTTTCTCAAATTTTGAAAATAGGATCATTTGATTTTAATTATTTTATCTTAAATTATTTCTACTATCAAAATAGAGAGGGAATAAAATGACTTTCCCAAAATAAAGAAATAATGAAGATTTAATAATAAAATCAAATAGATTTTATTTTTGGAGTTTTTCGCCATTTTATTTGAATTTAGGAAATGCGTTTTTCAAAATTATTTAGGCCCAAAATAAATGTTCATCTTGTCCGCTTGATTTTAGAAGCCAAAATTTATTTCGGATTTTTGAGTCCGTTAGTATTTTATTTATTTTTCCGCTGAATTATTTATAAAAACGCGACCGATTGGCCGGCCCCGGGACTCCCGGGCGCCACTTCCCTTCAAAAAAGGCCCACCAAAACCGCCCCCACCAAACCCTAACCTTAGCCGATTCGGATTCCTGGCCCCTTTTGGGCCCCCGAGGTTTCCCCAAACCGTTTCCGGGTTTTTTTAAAACCGAGGGATTTATTTTCGTTTTTAGTTTTCGCTTTTTAGATTGGTTTTTCCTTAGGTTAATTAGGAACGTCCTGCTTGTTCGCTTTTCAACGCGTCTGATTGTTTAGTTAACAACGTCCGTCTAACCTGTTCCCGCTTTTTTTCGGATTTTATTCGTGATTTTTCCATCGCGATTCCTCATCCGATTTTCGTTTAGTATAACTTTTCGCCTTATCGGAATTTGGCGATTCAAGCGCTAGAGTTTCATCTCAAACCCTTTCCAATAACCTACTTAAACAAGTTTTTGTTCTAAAATTTTACTTAGATCCAGGTTAGTAAAACGAAGTTGTTTTCTTCCCCGCTTGACTTTCGCTGTTTCGCTTGATTTGATTCTTTTGCAAACCGGAGTTCTTAAGGAACTATCTGGTTAGATCTATTTGAGTTTTACCTGCATTAGATGAGTACTTATTGTATGCTTGTTTGTTTGTCCCGGAAGAATACCCGGAGGCCCCTGTTACTAAGTCTCTAGGTTTCATGGATCATCGAAGGCAAGTAACACTTTGATCATACCTCTTCTCATACCCAGTTTTTTGCATTAGATCAATCTCAAACATTGCATGATTAGGATCTAATTAAATTGGGGTTTGGGAAGTAGATTGAGGTAGTACCTATTACTGTTTTATTATCAAACCCTTGGGAGTTACTTTCCGTTGCTTATTATGCCATGCTATGCTAGTAGACGGGATTGGGTGAGTGTATTCCATGAGATGTGAGATTGTTAAATTAATGGTTTATTTAAGGTGGCAACTTAAAACACATCCGGGTGGATTGAGGCACCTGGTTTCTATGATTTGCCGATTTTTCGGGCCACCCAGCTCAAAGGGATCATGAGATTATTCAAACTAGAAACTTCGTGCAGCCACAAGCCATTATGGGCTCGCATAGTTGATTGTTGTAAACTCACGGGTAGACTAGGATGTAGGGGAAAGTAAAGGGTCACCCCAGTAAGGTGCTAGGCTAAAGGCTATGTCTCGCATCCGCTTCTCAAACACCATGTAGTGGAAATCAACGGAGGGATCGGTCTTGTGGGGAAAAGTGCAAACCTCTCAAGTGTATAAACTAATCATGGTTAGGGTCCCCTTTATGGACATCTTGAGTATCTAGTACTTGGATATCATGTGAATCTCATCATGTTACCTAATTAATATTGTTGGGTTTTTAATGAGTACTTTTAATTGGGATTGAGAATTGTCAACCATTCTCAATGTTTAACAACCACCATGATAGTTAAATAAATTTATTCCTTTGCAGAGGGAAAATTGGCTTTAAAAATCAGAATCAAGAGCTTTCCACCAGCCATATATGCATGTAGTATAGCTTACTTTTCATTACTCTATTGTTACATTGCCAGATATTCCATGTCGACTGCTTTGGCTGCAACGTTCATGTTGCGTACTTTTCGAATTTAGTAAGGTGCTTAGGTCGGGTTCTATACTCTGATGGTTGGAGTTGATGGACCGCTTATTCTTCCAAGCCTTTCACGTTATCGTATTTAGATGGCCTTAAGCCATATTTATTTTATTAAGTTCTCTTGAGACATTCGATTGTAATAAGTGGTGATTGCTACTCGTTATAAATCCTCCGAGTATCGTGGTGTCAGACATCGATCCGGGATGACACGAAAGCACGTAGATCGGATGCTTGAGGTCCGGTCGCTACAAAGATGGTATCGAGCACACCGACCGAGGACACCACCATTAAGCTAAAGCCCAGATCACTACTCTCTTCTCATTTCTAACTCCTCATCTTTTCTACTCCTTTAGGATGACTAGCGAGGATCAAGTTCACTCAAACGGATGAAGTTACACCCTTCGGACGACACCAAGGAAGTCACTAAGCACCGAACATCGGATTACCAAGCTTCACCGGACCTACAATTCCACTTTACCCAAGAAGAGCGATGGAAGATTCAAGCTCAAGTTCCCAAGGACGCTTATGCCCAATCACGGAGCCCATAGGTGTTTTCAATGCACCAACCTGAGTCCGGAAAGAGCATGGCAGCTCACATAACCATGGGCATTGGAGAAGTTTACAAAGAAGACCTCAAGGATACTATCTACCAGATTTAGCGCCGAGATGAACAATGGGAGATAGTTGGCACTAAGAAGGACCGTCCATTGCTTTCATCCAGAGTTAAACCAAAGACATTCGACGCCAGAGAACCAGAGCAAAAGCATGATGGAGTTGAAGACAGCAAAAGCCAAGATTATCGAACTAGAAGGAGAACAGGCCACCCAAGGACTACATGGAGGAGATTGTAGCCTAGTGGGACAAAACGCGATCTTAAGGAGAAGATTGAAGAACCCATGGAAATTCAGACCGGAGGAGAAGATGAAGATTGCACTGTCCGAGAACTACATCATCATCGAACACCGATTCCGATCCTAGTGATGATGATTTCAAGATGAAGCGAGCGATATCATGGAGTCTTCATCGGACAGTTTTCTAGTCGACCACCATAACAAAGAGTAGATTTCCATTTTAAATTAGTTTTAGTTCCACTTTGTAACCATAGATAGATCGTTGTATGCCTTTGTTTGAATTGATTGGAGGATATTGTGTGATTTGTCTCATGGCATATGGGTAGTGTTTCTCTAGACCTCATTCTATTCTTAACTCTTGTTTTCTATAAACCTCGATGCCTCCAGACGCACTCGGATTTGTTTTCCGCCAGAGATCACTCTTGATTCAACAGAATGTAATGCCTCGATTCAAACATTGGTACGTAACCAAGGCAACAACAACAACAACAACAACAACAACAACAACAACAACAACAACAACAACAACAACAACAACAACCCACCGCCACCACCACCGTGACCATTTGACCGTTCTTAAGACTGAATCCCGGTGTTTTCCAAAGAGCACCGAGCCGATTGTAGCGTATGATTGGCTCTGAAGATAGGGAGGAGTTGACCACGCAGGATGTCAGATGGAGAAGGGTGAAGTTTGTACATCACGAAGGACCCGAGAAGTGGTGGGAGAATTTACACCACTTACCTCAAGACACCGCCACATGGGACGGCCAAGAAGTCTTCCAGATCGCCCATGTTTCAGCAGGAGCTATGGCCATGAAGAAGCGTGAGTTTCGAACTTGCGCCAAGGAGGATAGACAGCACAAGATGTAGATGATTTAGTAGTTAGCACGTTATGCCCCAGATGACGTTTACGGATGCACAAGCAGGAGAAGTTTTAAGGACTAATGATGAGTGAGCATGCAGTTGATGGTAGCCACCTTCAATAACTACCAGGAGTTAGTAGATCGGTTTATGATTGAAGGGAAGCAGCAGATTGACAATCGCAAGAGAAAGTATGGGGGAAGAATAACTCGAGCTCAAAACTTCGCTACTCAAGACAGGAGGACAATTTCAGCATACCCATGGAGGAGGTAGCTCGACAACCATAATGGCACCAAGAATGGGAACGGAATGGAGGAAGCAATGGACAAAACCGCACCAACCTCAACACCATCCAAGGTAGACCGAGCCACATCACTTGTTTTAAGTGCCGCAAGACTGGGCATTATGCAAATGATTGTCCGTAGGCCAAAATGGTAATGGCAATGGAAGCTCAGAAAGAAGCTCAACCCTTTCAACAGGAAAGTGAACCACGCTCCGTGGAGGAGGTTGAAGTTCAGCCGATGCAATAATAGGTAAGTTTTTGTTGTCATTTACGCAGCTTGTTCTTTTTGATACCGTGCATCGATTCATATATCAAGGGATTTGTGGATAAGTTTAGCCTGCCCACTAGGACTCTTAAGACACCCATGCTAGTAAGCTCACCGAGCGGAGTATATGGCCACAAGGATGTTTTCAAGTGCCATTAAGTATAGGGAGGCATGTTTTCCCAACGGATTTAATTATATTGGAATCCCAAGGATTGGATGTAATTTTGGTATGGATTGGTTATCGACGATGGAGGAAACATCGAAGCCAGAAGACAATTTTGCTTATTACACCGTAAGGAAGGAGAATCAAGTATGTATCACGGATGAGCCGAGGAGAGCACATGTTATTCCTTATCGAGTTGTGCAGAGGAAGTACAGGGGGGATTTCGATGTGTTTCCTAAGAGCTGCGGCATGCCACCGGATAGAGACATTGAATTTCTGATTGAACTATGCCTGCACCGGGCCGATATCTAAGAGACCGATAGGATGCCAGCCCAAGATTTGGAGGAAATTAAGAAGCGATTAAGGAGTTACGGATAAAGGTTTTATTCGCCCAAGTTCTTCACCTTGGGGATCACCAAGATTTAGTGGAGAAGAAGGATGGATCATTAAGAATGGTTGTTGATTATCGGATTGAATGAAGTGACCATTAAGAACAAGTACCCACCCGATGATCAATGACTTGTTTGACCAATTGCAAGGAGCTAAGGTGTTTTCCAAGATCGATTGCATCGTGGTACCATCATTGAAGATTCGAGAGCAGGATATACCTAAGACGGCTTTTACCACGTGTACGGCGTATGAGTATACCGTTATGTCATTTGGTCCGACTAACGACCGCCTATTTTATGAACATGATGAACAAAGTGTTTATGGAGTTTTGGATAAGTTCGTCGTGGTGTTCATTGATGATATTTTGGTTTACTCAAGAATGAAGAGGAACATAAGGAGCATTTGGCTTGGTACCGAGAAGCTCAGAGAACACGGTTATATGCCAAGTTCATCAAGTGTGAGTTTTGGTTGAAGGAAGTTGGATTTCTCGGACATGTTATATCCGGAGAAGGTATAGCATGAGCCCACTAAAGTTGTCACCGTGACAAAGCGGAGGCAACAACGATTGGAGAGATCGAGTTTCCTTGGACTCGGGATACTCGGAGATTCATTGAGAATTTCTCAAGGATTGCGAAGCCTATAAATTGTTGAAGAAGGATACCAAGTTTATTTGGGTGAGGTGAGACTAGTTTCCAGAGTTGAAGAAGCGTTTGGTTACCTCACGGTATTAATCCTGCGGACCAAAGCAAGGATTATGAAGTTTATTGCGGCGCTTCACGTCGAGGACTTGGGCGATGCTTATGCGGGAGGGAAGAGTTGTTTCATATGCTTCCGACACTTAAGCCTCATGAGCTAAACTATACCGCATGATTTGGAGTTAGTAGCCGTAGTGCATGCGTTGAAAACATGGAGCATTTCCTCATTGGAAACCATTGTGAGGTGTATCACGGATCACAAGAGTTTGAAGTACATCTTCACTGAAGGAGTTAAATCTCGAGAGAGGAGATGGTTGGAGCTTATTAAAGATTATGATGAGATTACATTATCACCGGAAGGCTAACATTGTAGCGGATCGTTGAGCCGTAGAGTCATGTCAACACACTAATGACGGAGGTTTACCAAAGGAATTAGCGAGGATTTTGGGAGCTATGTTTGGAAATAGTTCGAGGCTATGTAGCGACATTGGAGATTGATCAACCTTGATGGACAAGATCGGAAGCTCGGAAGGCGACAAAGATTGCCTCTATAAAGGAGAAAATGGCGAAGGAAAGGCTAAGGGATTTCGTGAGGATGAGCACGATACCCTATGGTTTGAAGACCGAGTTTATGTGCCCAATGACCGGAGATCGGAAGTTGATTCTACAAGAGGCACATGATTCACCATATTCGATTCACCGGAAATACCAAGATGTATTTGGATTTGAAGGATACTTTACGGTGGACGGAATGAAGAAGGATATTGCATCGTAGCGTTTGTGATGTATGTCGGAGGTGAAGGCGAACATCGAAGCCATCGAGTTATTACAGCCATTGCCTATACCGAATGGAAGTGGGATAAACTAGGTATGGATTTCATCACGGGATTGCGAGAGGACCCATTCAGGCTATGACTCGATTTGGGTTGTAGTCGATCGTTTGTGAAGGTAGCTCATTTCATTCGAGTAAAGACTACCTACAGCGGTGCCAAGTTGGCTAAGATATACATGACGAGTTGTATGCTTGCATGGAGTTCGAGGAGTATCGTGTCGGATAGAGGAACCCAATTCTCCTCAAAGTTACAGAGCGGTTGGACGAAACTTTGGGAACCGGTGGAGTTTAGCACAACTTTTCATCCAGACAGATGGACAAACCGAGAGAGTCAACCAGATTTTGGAGGATATGCTTAGAGCTTGTGCTTTGGATTATGGATCAAGTTGGGATGACAACTTGCGTATCGAGTTTTCTTATAAACATTAACAAACCAGTTTGAAGATGGCACCTTTCGAAGCCTTATGCGGAAGGAGGTGCGAGAACCCGTTGTTGTGGGATGAAGTTGGAGGCCGCGATTGTTTGGACGGATTTGATTAAGAGTGCGAGCGGAAAGTAAAGTTAATTCGCGATAGGCTCAAGGTAGCCCAGTCAAGGCGAGAAGAGCTATCGGATTCAAAAGCGAAGGAGGAGAATCTGAAGTCGGAGCGAGTTTATCTTGATATCGCCACCGAGGAGTTAAGCGTTTTGGTGTTAAAGGAAAGTTAAGCGCCACGATTTGTAGGACCTTATCGTGTTTTGGACGCATGGGAAGTTGCGTACAAGTTGGAACTACCGAAGGATTGTCGGGAGTTCATGATGTGTTCCATGTATCTCGTTGAAGAAGTGTCGCGAGATGGTTGATATACCTGAGAATCTTGTGCCACTAGGCGATTCGGTTGAATGATGATTTGACCTCGAGGAGAAACCGGTCAAGATTCGGAGTATGCGGCCGAGTCACTCGCATGCAAGGTCATTAAGTTTTGCAAAGTTCGATGGAGCCACCACTCGAGGATGAAGCCACACAGGAGCAAGAGGAAGATTTGTAAGGACCACCCTCACCTATTTTCTAGCCAACCCGAATCTCGGTGAGATTCATCTTAAGAGGTAGGTTTGTAACATCCCAAATTTTCAATTTGGAATGTTATACATAAACATCATTGCATATCATATTTTGTTGCATTTTTGCTCGATCCTAGAAATTCCACACAACTCAAGGACCCACGGAGGAGTTGGGGATTTCGTTATTTTCATATTGAGTTTTCTCAAATTTTGAAAATAGGATCATTTGATTTTAATTATTTTATCTTCAATTATTTCTACTATCAAAATATGAGAGGGAATAAAATGACTTTCCCAAAATAAAGAAATAATGAAGATTTAATAATAAAATCAAATAAGATTTTATTTTGGAGTTTTTGCCATTTTATTTGAATTTAGAAAAAATCGCGTTTTCAAAATTGCATTTAGGCCCCAAATAAATGTTCATCTAGTCGGCTTGATTTTAGAAGCGGGAAAATTTATTCGGGATTTTTGGAGTCCGTTTAGTATTTCTTTTATTTTTCTTGTCGTGGAATTATTTATAAAAAGCGACCGACCTTGGCCGTGCCGAAGGACTCGCTCGGGCGCTTTAAATAGCCGCCAGGCCCACCCAAGCCGCCCGCCACCCAGCCGCGCTGCTAGCCACGGCGAAACCTAACCTAGCCGATCCGCCGCCGCCGCCGACTCTGCCGACCCGCCGCGAGGTTTCTGCCGCCTCGTAAACCGTGCCACCAGTTTTTTAAAAAACGGCGGATTTTCTTTGGTTTATTTTCGGATTTTTAGTTTTCGTTTTTTATTAGATCGGTTTTTCGGTTAGGTTAATTAGCGAGCGTTCGTTCGTTTGTTCGTTTTAAGACGCGTTCATCAGATTAGTTTAGTTAACGAATGTCCGTTCGTTAACCGTTCGTCGCTTTTCTTTTTCTCGGATTTTATTCGTGATTTTTACGATCGCGATTCCTAATCCGATTTTCGTTTTAGTATAACTTTTAGCTCGTTTATCGAATCGGCGATTCAAGCGCCTAGAGTTTCATCTTGAAACCCTCTTTCGAATAACCTATTTAAACAAGTTTTGCTTCTGTAAAATTTTACTTAGATCCAGATTAGTAAAACGAAGCTATTTTCTTCGCCGTTTGACTTTCGTTGCTTCGTTTGATTTGATTCTTTTTGCAAACGGAGTTCTTAAGTTGAACTATCTGGTTAGATATTTTGAGTTTTACATTTGCATTAGATGAGTACTTATTGTATGCTTGTTTGTTTGTCTTCGATAGAATACGAGTCTTGCCGCATGTTACTTGA
>JAHIAM010018178.1:0-15497 GCA_021605205.1 Aegilops longissima | reverse complement strand
AAAGAATCGTGTTCTTCGAACCTCTTCAACCGCTTCAAGAGAAACGACAATGAAAATGTCCAGCTCACGCTTGATCGCCTCACCGACATCACAAATGAGCTTCATGCTCTTGGCGCCACCGAGATCACCAAGCATGAAATCGCCAAGACACTACCGAGATCACTTGAGCTTTTGACACCCTTGCCCTCATGATACAAGAACGTCCCGACTTCAAGACACTCGATCCGTCTGATATACTTGAGAGGCTCAACACACATGAGTTCCAAATTTTCCGAGAAAAGAGATATCTATGGTCCCAACTATGGCCGAACTCGCTTTGAAGGCAAAAGTTGTTTCCTCATCCAAGAAGAATCGATCAGGTTCCGATGATCCCAAGACATTGGAAAGGAACTTCTATGCTTGTGAAGAAGTTCCAAGTTCACTAGGAAGAAAGGCTTCAAAGTCTTCACGATCCAGCTCAAGAATGATGAAGCTTCCACTCATGACTACAAGAAGAGAACCTGTCACAAGTGCAAGAAAACTCGACACTATATCTCCGAAAGTGTCCACAGTGGGACAATGAGAAGAAGAAGAAGAAGAGCAAGGAATATGATTCTGATGACAAGAAGAAGAAGAAATCTTCAAAAGTCTTCTTCCAAGTCCTCATCTAAGTCTTCATCGCATAAGAAGAGCTCATCCGCAAGGCTCGGCTTTTGTTGGCAAGGAAATGGATTCAGAGGAGTCTCGCTTCGAGGAGGTGGAGGTGGAGTCTCAAGAGGAGTCCGACCTGCGCTGTAAGTCCGGCTTTAGCCACAGCCTTATGTTGCCAAGTCCATCTTCAACATCAAGACAATGACTTTACACCAACGTCAAGTCGATGACAAGGATGACCCTGCCCCACTCTATCGCTTCATGGCACGCGTGCCAAGGTAAAATCACGTGATGCTTACTTTCAAACATCAAGTGAAGATGACTGATTGTGAATCCAAACCCAGCTACAAAACACTTGCTAAAATTGCAACCGAACAACAAAGAGCTATGGAACATACTCAAAAACTGTTAGACAAAAGCGATGACCTGTTGGACGCGAAATGACACGCTCACAGATCCTTAGTTGAAGACATTAAAATCTTCATGCTAAGTACCAAGAACTTGAAAGTCGCCATGAAACATTCTCAACTACTCATGAAAAGCTCTCCTATGATTATCTTCAAAGGAAGCAAGAGCTTGAGAAATTGAGAGCGCTCATGAAGATCTTCAAAAGAGAATGAGTCACTTCGCCAATGATCAGTTCCGCCAGATGGATTTGAACCACCATGTCTAAAATGTCTTGAGCGTGATATCGCTACCTGCTGTTGAATGTTCAATCTTAGCTACTTGCATTGTCTTCAACTACTAATGTGGTAACTAACCCTCTCACGGAGGATACCACTACTATTGTCGATGAAAATGCTAGGTTGAAGACATTGCTTGAAACATGGATGTATAAAAGTCTCGAAAGAGCATCGACACTTTATGATGTCCTCAAAAGAGATTCTGAACCAAACCCTAGGAAAGAGGGTGTTGGGTCTGAGAGGAAAATGAATGTTGATGGTTCCATCGAAGCCCGAGCAAGATCCCAAAACCACATGGGTTGCTGCAAAGGGACCTTCAGGATCCTTCCACCTTATCCGGCTTTACCTGTAGCTAACCCTATTATCATTGATGAATCCTTTGATGCAAACTATAAGCTGTTCAAGAATAAGAATGGTGAAGTGTTTGCTGTGTATATTGGTACTAATCAGGAATGGGCCACCTATGAAGAAGATCCTGGGTTCCCAAAAGCTGTCTTGAGAATCTTCCAAAGGAATGTCATCATGACACCACCTAGGAAGAAGACAAACCCTAGACCTAAGGCGCCATATGGTCCAAAGGCTTCTATATGCATGAGGACTCACCGAGTCACCCTAACGCCAATGTTTTGCAGGAAACCATACTCAAACTTATGAATATGAGCGTGTGTCTTCAAACCGCTATGTTCATAGAACTAAGAACTTTTCTCGCTTATTCATATGAGTATCATTCATCTCCGCAAGGCTATTTGCTAGGGCTCCAAAGTCAAGTTCTCAGATGCTGCACTTAGACTCATTGCTTCTAAGCCACCCTCAAGATGTGGATGGTTAAGAAGAATTAACTCTCTTTGCAGAAAGGGTCTCCAACCAAAATCAAAGGCGTCCGATGCTATGTGGGACCTAAAACATCTTGTAGGGCACAAGATCAAATGCCCAAATGGTCTCACTATGTATTTTGTTCCTGAATCGCTTGCCATTCATCCTATCAGTCCTAATCTTGATTTAAGCTTGAATAATACACTTGCTCATCAAATGTTTATGCTTCACAATGCTCTTGGTGAAGCCTATCCCCTAACTCGATCAGAGGGTATGACACCTCATGCTTCGTAATGGATTATGGACAGTGGATGCACTAATCATATGACTGGTGATCAAGTCTTCTCATGGACTCAACCTTACGCCCATCGACAAGAGTCACATCACATTTGGTCGACACCGTAAAAGCAAGGTATTGGGTCTAGGTAGAGTTGCAATCTCAAAGGATCAACACATGGATAAAGTGATGCTTGTTGAATCCCTTGGTTTCAACTTGATGTCCGCCTCAATGCTTTGTGACTTGAACATGTTGTGATATTCGAAAATATGTTGTTTGTAAATGGAATCAAAGTCTCTAGTCTTTGAAGGGTAAGGAAAGATGATCTATACATGGTAGATTTCTAGAGGTCCACAGCTTGCCGATGTCTTTTGCAAAAGCTTCAATGTTGGCTCGCATCGAGGCTAGGCATCGGCATGAGGAACTTACACACCGCCAAGAAGAAGCATGTTATAGGCATCAAGGTGTCAAGTTCAAGAAGGATCATTTGTGTGGTGCTCGGGGAAAGATGACTAGGCAAAGCACCCGGACAATCATGACGACATCTCAACCCTTCAGCTGTTACAATGGATTTGTTTGGCCCTACCATTACTCTACCTCACAACAACGCTTGTCTCTATGGCTTATTGTTGATGACTACTCAAGATACACATGGGTGCAATAATTTCACAAGATGGCAAGATGTCTTCACCTTCGCCAATCGAGCAATGAACAATTATGGGCCAAGATCAAGCATATCAAAAGGATAAGGCAGAATTCAAGAACACCGGACTTGATCTTTATCCGATACATGGAATCACTCATGAGTTCTCGCCCATACACACCTCAAAAATGGCATCGGGAGCAAGAAAACCCTCATTGAGATGGCTCCAATGCTCGAATACACAAAAAAGTTCGCCCGCTATTGATAAAGATGTCACGCCATCAACCGTGTTTAATCCATAAGCTTCAACAAAACATCCTATGAGCTCCTTATCGCAAGAAGCCAAATGTCCACTTCAGAGTATTTGGGGCGGGGATCAAGGATCCCCATCACAAGTCAAAATTTGAACCCAAAGCTCCAAGGCTTCATGCCCACGGAAAGGACTCCACTCCACAAAGTCTTCAACCTTTATCTCTACAAAATCGCCAAATGGTGGACGGGATTTGATGAAACCAATGGTTCACAAAGAGAGTTCCTGCCAAGCACACTAGACGAAGCTCCACCCAAATAATCTATCAAGCAATGGAACGTGAAATTATGCCTTCAAGCACCCCAAGAGGAACTTATCATTTCGCACCTAACCAACCCAAGACAATGCTCACCAAGACAATCCTCCCAATGATGACAATGATCGAAGAGCAAAGTCTTCGCCGCCATCCTCGAACAAATGAAGTCAGATTGAGAAGATAATTGATAGCATCAATGCACCGGTCCGCTTTCCCAAGGCAAATTTCGGGCACTTTTCATTTGTGTCAATATCGAACCCAAGAAAGTTGTAAGCCTTTATGGAACCGAATGGATTCAAGCTATGAAGAAGAACTTCAACGTCAACTAACAATGTTTGGGAACTTGTCGCCCCGACCTCGAAGCATAACATTATTGGCACCAAATGGATATATCAAACAAGCAAGATGAGCATGGTCAAGTCGCGAAACAAAGCACGCCTTGTGGCTCAAGGATATACTCAAGTTGAAGGAATTGACTTGATGAAACATTTCCTCGTAGCTAGGCTTGAAGCTATTCGATACTACTAGCCTATGCTAACCACCACAACATCTTGCTCTATCAAATGGATGGAAGAGTGATTTCAACGGCAAGATTGAAGAAGAAGTATATGTCGCCAACCCCGCTTTGAAGATCCAAAACATCCTATGGTGTACAAGCAAATAAAGCATCGATGGCCTCAAACAAGTCTCCGCTCGGTATGATACGATCAAAGACTTCAAGAGCAAAGGCTTCAAACCGGATCCCGATCCCACACTTTCAGAAGACATATGATGGTGAACTGTTTGTTGCCAAATATATGGATGACATTATTTGGCGCACCAACCAAGTATAGTGATGAATTTGGATACATGATGCAAGAACAATATCGATGTCCATGATGGAGAGCTCAAGTTCTTCCTTGGTCTTCAAATTCCAAAGAAGGAATGGCATCTTTATATCTCAAGAAAAATACCTCCAAGATTGTCTCAAGAAGTTTGGAATGCAAGAGTGCAAAGGATACCGACGCCAATGCCCCAAACACCATCCGGGTCCCACGACAATGGTAAAGAGTTCGATCAAAAGGTATACCCCCATGATTGGTTCCTTTTTACCTATGTGCATCTAGGCCGATATTATGCTTAGTGTTTGCATGTGCTCGATTCCGCGGCACCAAAGGAATCGCATCACTTAGCGGAAGCTTAATTCTTCGATATTTGGCTCACACCCCAACACTCGGATTATGGTATCCAAAGGGCTCAAAATTTGATTTGGTTGGATTTTCGATGTGATTATGGGTGACAAGGTGGATCGCAAGTCTACATCAGGCACATGTACTTTCGACACATCTCTTGGTCTTCAAAGAAGCGAACGTATCACTCTCAACAATCAATACATTGTTTGAACTTGTCCAGTTCTATGGATGAAGCAAACTCCAAGGACTATGGCATCAATCGACACAAGTACCTCTTCTTCATGAAACGAAGCGCCATCAAGATTGCCAACAATCCAGTCCAGACTCAAGACAAAGCAATTGAAATTCATCATCATTTTTCGGATCATGTCATGAAGAAAGATATTGACATCATTCACGCCAACACTAAAGAGAAACCGGTATCTTCAAAAGCCCTTGGATGAGAAAAGGTTTTGGTTACGGTGTGAGCTAAATATCTTGGAATCCTCAATGTCCCATCCAAACATCCTAACACTTATGCATGTAGATGACTTAGATGTGCAACACATGAAGTAACGATATCTTCAATCAATGAAGACTTACAGACGACCACCAATGGATCGTCTCGGCTCTGTCATCCTGGATCAGAATGCCGACACCACCATTTCAAGGATTTAAGAGAGTAGCAATCACACACTTATTAATGTTGTCCACAAGGAACTTATTACAATAATACTTAAGGCCATCTACTAATAACAGCGAAGGTTGGAAGATAAGTGAGTCCATCAACTCCAACGACATCACGAGTATAGAACCACCCTAACACCTTACTTCCAAAAGTTCAACGTGAAAGTTGCAGCCCAAACGGTCAAGACATGGAATATGCCGCAATGTAAACAAGAGAGTAATGAAGGAATAAGCCTATACTACATGCATATATGGCTGGTGGTAAAGCTCTATGGTTACATTTTATAAAGCTAATTTTTCCCTACAACAAAGGAATAATTTTATTTAACTATCATGGTTGTTAAACATTGAGAATGATTGAAGATCCTCAATCCCAATTAAAAGTACTACGAACCCAAACATTTATTAGAAGTAACATGTTGAGATTCACATGATATTCAAGTACTAGATACTCAAAACATCCATAACCGGGGACACGGCTAATCATGATTAGTTTATACACTCCAGAGGTTTAGATTTTCCCCACAAGACTGATTGCCTCCGCTTGGTTCTCACTACATGGTGTTTGAGAGACGGATGACCGAGACATAGTCTTTCGGGCACTAGCACCTTACATGTGGGTAGACCACCAACCTACATCCCCACATCGCTAGCTACCCGTAAGAGTTCGCACAACTTAGTCAACACGCCGAGCCCATAATTGGCTTGTGGCTGCACACGGAAGTTTCATTGAATAATCTTATGATCCCTTAGAGCCCGGGTGGCGGTCCAAGAAATAAGCAAGTCCTCGATAGAAACCAGTGCCTCAATCCACCCGATGTGTGTTTAGGGCCACCTTAGATAAACCATTAATTAACAATCTCACATCTCATGGATATTCACCCCCAATCCACGCCTACTAGCATAGCATGGCATAATAAGCAAACGAGAATAACCCCGGTTTCATAAGTAAAGTAATAGGTACTACCCAATCACTTTCCATCCCAAATTTAAGTTGATCCTAAACATGCAAGTTTTGAGGATTGATCTAATGCATAAAACGGGTAGTAGAAAAGGTATGATCATGTTATTTGCCTTTCCGATGATCCCGGAGACCTAGAGATTCAAGCAAGCGGCAGGTGATCTAACGCAAAAACAACAAGCATACAATAAGTACTCATCTAATGCACAGGAAATCTAATAAAAGATCTAACCGAGAGTTCAATTTAAAACCCTGGTTGCAAAAGAATCAAATCAATAAAGCTTGAAAGTCGAAAGTCGAGAGAAACACCTTTTAGCAATTGAAACTAGGTCAAAATTTTACAGTAGCAAAACTTTGTTTAAGTAGGTTATGAACGGCGTTTCAGAACAAACCCGCGCTTGAATCACCTGATTCATAAACGAGCGAAAATAAACAGATTTGAAAATTGATTCGAAATCGAATTCGAAAATAACGGATTAAATCCATTAAAAGAAAAACGATGAACGTTAAACGGGGACGTCTTAACGAAAATCCACAACACGTTCATCAAAACGAATGGGTCGGGAACGTCACTAAATAATAAAACTGAAAATAAAAAACCAATCTAGGGTTTAAAAACCAATAAAGAAACCAATCGGTTTTAGAAAACCGGATCGGGGTGGGGCGGCGGCACCCCGAAGCGCCCGGGGTCTGGCCCGGGGTCGGGACCGGGGGGGGCGGGTCAACGGGTGGCAGGGCCGGTGGCAAAGGGGCGGCCGGGGGAAGGGGTTGGGGGGGCGGCGGCGCGGATGAGGCGAGAGGGGGGGTGGGGTTAAAGGGGGGCCCGTTTTGGAGGGGCACACCAGGGGGCCGAGCCGGACGGGCGGGCGCGGGGACCTTCGCAGGGAGGGGAGGTGGGGCGGTTCCGGTTTCCTTTACCAAGGGCGCGGTTTTTTTAAACAAAACTAAACGAAAAAAAAAAACCAAACGGACTCCAAATTTAATAAAATTAATTTTCTACCTAAAAATGAGTCAACAAAATGAACTTTAAAAAGGGCAAATATGCATATTTTTAAATATATTTTTTTTGCCAAAGCAAAAAACTTTAAAAACCAAAATTTGATTTATTTATTAAATCTTCATTTTCCTAAATGTTGGGAAAGTCATATTATTCCTCTTATTTTTTTTATAGGAAAAACTTATGAAGATAATTAAATAAACCAAATGATCCTATTTTCAAAATTTGAAAATCCCAAATATGAAAATAATGAAATCTCCAACTTCCTAGGGTCCTTGAGTTGGGAAATTTTCTAGGATCGGAAAATGCGAGAAAATATGATATGCATGATGACCTAATGTATAACATTCCAAATTGAAAATTTATGTTAAAACCTACCCTTTAAGATGAATCTCCCCAGATTCGGGTTTAGAAAATAGGTGAGGTGGTCCGAGCAAAACTTCTCCTTTCCTGTGTCTTCATCTTCCGTGGTGGCTCCACCAACTTTGCAAAACTTCAAACCTTGCGGGTAACTCCCGCATAACAAGAATCTTGACCGTTTTTCCTCATATGTTAAATCATCCTTCAACCGAATTGCTTCCGGGCACCGGTTCTAACAAGATTCTGCTATCTCGGGTGAATTTCTTCCTTGAGAACGGGAATACATCATGAACTCCCAATCCTTCCGCAATTCCAACTTATAAGCAATTCTCCCATGCGTAAAATCTTATATGGTCCAAACAAACGGGGCTAATTTTTTTAACTTTAACCCTCGGGGATACTTAAGATATACTCCTCCAACTTCATATCAATCCTTTGGCGCTTTGAATCGATAGCTCTTTTTTCTGGGTACCTTGAGCCTATCCCAATCGTTTAACCTTCCTCACTTAATCAAATCTGGTCCAAACAATTGACGATCCCGCTTTCCCCCATGACAACGGTGTCTCGTTTCCATACGAGCCTCGAAGGTGCCATCTTCGTGGTTTGGTAATTTGTTATAAGAAAATTCTGATACGGCAAATTATCATCCCAACTAGATCCATAATCTAGTGCACGCTCTCAAAGATATCCTCCAAAATCTGATTGACTCTCTCCCCTTCCATCGGTCTTGGGGTGGAAAGTCTCAATTCCACCGTTCCCAATGTTTCGGGAACCGTTCCAAAATTTTGAGGTAAAGGGTTCCTCGTTCGATACGATGCCCTCGAACTCCGGTAAACACAAATTCTGGTCATGTATATCTTGCCAACTTAGCATGCTATAGGTAGTCTTGACGAATGAAATGAGCTACCTTCTTAAATGATCGATATAACCCATATCGAATCATATTCGAACGGGTCTTTGGCAAACCTTGATGAAATCCATGCCTAGTTTATCCCACTTCCATTCGGGTATTGGCAATGGTTGTAACAACTGTTGGTTTTCATGTTCGCCTTAACTTTTCGACATACATCGAAAACGCCCAATATTCCGAATGTTTCTTCATTCCGTCCACCGTAAAGTATTCTTCAAATCCAAATCAGGTATTTCCAATCAATAGGGTGAATCATATTTTAAAATAACTTCCTCTCTCGGGTTATTCACATAAACCGGTTTCAAACCAATTCGCCCCCACGAAACTTTAGCTTTCCTTGCTCATTTTTCCTTTAAGGTAACTTTTACCCCTTTTCCTTCGATTTTTCCTCGTGTTGAGAATCTCCAATTTGCTATATCCAATATTTCCAAAATAGCTTAAGGTCCCGGGCTAACTCATTGGGTATTTCCCTCATTGGGTATTGCGGGGTTTACACTCTTCTGCCAACCCAAGCCTTTCCGGGGAAAGCAATCATCATAATCCTTGTCCTAACCATTCCTTGTCAATTTTTCTTCCTTGAAATGTACTTCAAATTTGTATCCAAAACTTCACAAGTTTCCAATGGGAAAATTTCCATGTCTTTAACTGCAAAGGCTCAACTCCAAACTTGTGGCTAATTTAACTCATGGGGCGTTTTGAACATCAAACAACCTTCCTTCCTCATGCACTGCTCCAAGTCCTCGCCCAACCAATCCCTCAAATCCTTGGTCCCATCCGAAATTAAAAACCGTGAAACCAATCTTTCCAACTCCAAAACTTGTCACGTTTCCCCCATAAATTTGTTATCCTTCTTCAAAACTACATACTTGGCAATCCTGGAAACCTGTCTTGGGTAGTTCCCATCCAAGGAAACTCAATCTCTCCAACTGTCTTGGTGTTCCCATTTTTATCTAATTTGTGGGTAATGCTATTCCTTCACCGAATAAACATTCCAAAATCCAACTTCCTTTCCAAACTCACATTTCAATAAAAACGGGTTCCCTTTTCCAAAACCAATCTCAAATGTTCCTTATGCCCTTCTTCTTCGGAAATCAAAAATCGGGCCACCATTTAACTTTCCAAAAACTCCAAAAATTTTTCACGGTTCTGAAATAGTTTCTTAGTTCCTACATCGGATACCATATGTCCTTCTGTGGTAAATGCTTGGGTATTCCGCCCCAACTTTGATTACCCCATCCAAATCACATAAAACACCTTGTTCAAATCAAAACATTTATCAAGGTAGTGGGTACTTTTCTTGATTGTTATTCTTTCCCGATAACAACAACCATTCTTAACATCCATCCCTTTATAAAATCTATCCCCAAGGTGAAGAACGGGCGAAAAAACCCTTACCAATAGTTCCTTAATCTTTCTTGTTTCCGCCCCCTGGGGCTCCCGACTCGCCATTCGGCCTGTTTGCAAAGCTCGATAAAACCAATGTTTATCCGTCACCCGAATTTCCGGTTCGAAAATTTCCCATTACTTCTTCTTCCAATCCCATAAGCAATTTTTATGCTTCCCCTCCATGGTATCAACTTGATTTCTTTTTGGGGGTAAAAAGCTTTTGGTGAATTATTTCCTCCATACTTTATCCAATCCCCTTTCAATCCAACCGGGTTCCGTTAAATCCGAGGGAAAACTTGTCCAATCCAAGGAGTCATCACACCTTTCTAGATTTTCTGCTGGGTGAGGACGCATGGGGATGGGTTTCTAATTTGTACTTATCCCAAATCCCTTGTAGTTGAAATCACCGTTTCCAAAAAAGGGGCCCAAAATTAGCTTCCCGCCAAAACCAATGGGCCCGCCCCCGGGGGGGCCCCGGGAAGTTTGGCCTTTTGAAACCCGTCCCATTTAAAACGGTGGTTCCACCGGGGGTTAAAGGGGGCGAAATTCCCTTCCCCACCAATGGTTTGCCCCCATGGGGTCCTTTCAAGGGTTCGATGTGCCCCGCCAACTTCCCACTCTTTTTCTTCCCAATCTGGGGTGGCCCAATCCCGCCCCAACGGTTAACTCCTTCCCCTAAAATTTTCCTTTTGGGGAGCCAATCCTTCCGCCCTACCCCAAACCCCCCGGTTCCCCGGTTTTACCAATTCCCCGGGAAACAAAACCGATTTAGGTTCCTAAGGGGAAAAACCCCCGGGGTTTCGTGATTCCGCCCCCCAGGTAGGGGTTTTTTTGGGTTTGGGTTGGGGAAAAAGGGTTTGTTGGCAAATGTTCCCTTTTTTTTTTTTGTTCGGGCCCACCAATGTTTGAATCGGGTGTTCTCGCTGAATCAATTTGGTTCTTGGGGAAAACAACCCGGTCGCGCCCTGAGGCATCGATGGGTTTAGAAGAGACGGAAATTAAGAATAGAATGAGTTCTAAGGGAATCACTACCCAAATGCACATGAGCAAATGCACACAAATCACTTATTCAATCAAACAAAGGGCTTACAACGATCTAACTATCGCAAAAGTGCGGTAATAATGTTTACATGGAGGAATACTACTAATATGGGGGACTTCTACTAATTTGAATGGAAGACTCCATGATGTCCGCCCAGCTTCGCTTCAAAGTCGGGTTCACTTGGATCCAATCGGTTGCCGATGTTGATGTAGTCGCTGACAACCGACAACGGTCTTCATTTTCGCCAACTTCTTCTTGAGTTTTCAACTGATTTTAAGATTTATTGTGTCTCCAGAGCTAATCTCCCCATGTAGTCCTTTGGTAGTCTTTAATTTTCTTCAAGTTCGATGATCCTTCCTTTGCATTCTGAACTCAACATATATTGAATCCGGTTCTCGGCCAATTTGGTTTAACTCCCGGATGAAAGCTGCAATGGATTATCCTTGGTGCCGACTATGTCCCATTTGTCATCTCGGCCGCAAACATAGATGTGTCCTTGAGGTCTTCTTGATAAACCTTTCCAATGCGCCCCATGGTGATTGAGCTGCCATGTCTTTCCCGACTCCAAGTTGGTAATCAAACACTATCTATAGGCTTGGGATTGGGGGAATGTCCTTCCCGAACGTGAGTTGAATCTTCCACCCTCTTCCGGGAGTGGCTGAAAGTTCCGGGAAGCGGGTAATCCAATGTTCGTATTGGTGACTTCTTCAAGTGGAATCCAAAAGGTGTGCCTTCATCCGGTTGGGTGTACTTGATCTTCGGTCCCATCCTAAAGAGTAGAAAAGATGAGGAGTTAGAAATGGGAAGAGAGTAGTGATCTATGGCTTTAACTTAGTGGTCGTGTCCCAGCCTGGTGCTCGATACCATCTCTCAGAGCGACCGGACCAATGGATCAAGTCTCTCGTGCTCGTTGTCATCCCCGGATCAAGAATACACCACACAAGATTTTAAGGATTTATAGCAGAGTAGCAATCACACACTTATTACATCGTTGTCCACAAGGGAACTTATTACAATAATATGGCTTAAGGCCATCTACTAATAACAGAAGGCTTGGAAGATAAGTGAGTCCATCAACTCCAACGGCATCACCGGTATAGAACCACGACCTAACACCTTACTGTCGTTCAAAAGTCTCCGAACGGAAAGTTGCAGCCCAAAACGGGTGAATGGAATATGCGGCAATGTAAACATAGAGAGTAATGAAGGAATAAGCCTATACTACATGCATATATGGCTGTGGTAAAGTCTATGGTTACATTTTTGCATAAAGCTAATTTTTCCTACAACAAAGGAATAATTTTATTTAACTATCATGGTGGTTGTTAAACATTGAGAATGATTGACGATCCTCAATCCCAATTAAAAAGTACTCATTAACCCAATACATTTATTAGAAGTAACATGTTGAGATTCACATGATATTCAAGTACTAGATACTCAAAACGTCCATAACCGGGGACACGGCTAATCATGATTAGTTTATACACTCGCAGAGGTTTATGACTTTTTCCCACAAGACTGATCGCCTTCCGCTTGGTTCTCGTGACTACATGGTGTTTGAGAGACGGATGACGAGACATAGTCTTTCGTACACTAGCACCTTACATGTGGGTAGACCGCATCAACCTACATCCTACATCAGCTAGCCTACCCGTAAGAGTTCGACAACTTAGTAAACCACCCAGAGCCCATAATTGGCTTGTGGCTGCACACGGAAGTTTCCAGTTTGAATAATCTTATGATCCCTTAGAGCCTGGGTGGTCCAAGAAATACAGTAAGTCCTGATAGAAACCAGGTGCCTCAATCCACCCAGATGTGTGTTTAGGTTGCCACCTTAGATAAACCATTAATTAACAATCTCACATCTGTCATGGATATTCACTCACCCAATCCACGCCTACTAGCATAGCATGGCATAATAAGCAAACGAGAATAACTCCCAAGGTTTCATAAGTAAACAGTAATAGGTACTACCTCAATCTACTTTCCATCCCACATTTAAGTTGATCCTAAACATGCAAGTGTTTGAGGATTGATCTAATGCATAAAACTGGGTAGTAGAAAAGGTATGATCAGTGTTACTTGCCTTTGCGATGATCCGCGAGACCTAGAGATTCAAGTAACAAGCGACGACCGGTGATCTAACGCAGACAAACAACAAGCATACAATAAGTACTCATCTAATGCACAGGAAATCTCGAATAAAAGATCTAACCAGAGAGTTCAATTTAAGAACCCTGGTTGCAAAAGAATCAAATCGAATAAAGCATCGAAAGTCGAAAGTCGAGAGAAACGACTTGTTTTAGCAATCTGAAACTAGGTCAAAATTTTACAGTAGCAAAACTTTGTTTAAGTAGGTTAGTCGGAACGGCGGTTTCAGAATCAAACTCCGCGCTTGAATCACCGATTCCGATAAACGAGCGAGAAAATAAACAGATTTGAAAATTGATTCTAAATCGAATTCGAAAATAACGGATTAAATCCGATTTAAAAGAAAACGATGAATGTTAAAACGACGGACGCTCATAACAGAACTAATCCGACGAACACGCTCATCAAAACGAATGGGTCGGTGAACGCTCACTAAATAATAAAACCGAAATAAATAAACAATCTAGGTTTTTTAAAAAACCGAAAACAACGAAACCGGATCGATTTTAGAGCAAACCGGATCGGGGGTGGTGGCGGCACCTCCGCGAGTCGCCGCGGGGCTGCCTGGCAGGGGTCGAGCGACGCGGTGGTGGCGCGGGTCGACGGGTGGCGAGGGGTCGGTGCAACGACAGAGGCGGCGGCGGCTTTCGGGCAAGGCGCGGCTCGGTTGGTGGCGGGGCGGCGGATGAGGGGAGGGTGGCGGGTTATAGGGGGCTGCTGTCTTGGGAGGGGGCACGGCGGCGAGGCGGGCCGAGCGACTCGTGGCGGCGGCGGCGGCGGGACTCTCCATGGGCGCAGGGGGGGGAGGTGGTCATCATGGTTATGTGCCTCTTGGCCCAGGCGGCTTTTTTAAAACAAAACTAAACTAAATAAAAATAAAACCAAACGGACTCCAAATTTAATAAAATTAATTTTCCCACTCCTAAAAATGAGTCAACAAAATAAACTTTAAAACGGGCAAATATGCATATTTTAAAATACTCATTTTTGCCTAAAGCAAATAAACTTTCAAAACAAAATTTGATTTATTTATTAAATCTTCATTTTTCCTAAATGTTGGGAAAGTCATATTATTCCTCTTATTTTTTTATAGGAAAACTTATGAAGATAATTAAATAAACTAAATGATCCTATTTTCAAAATTTGAGAAATCCCAAATATGAAAATAATGAAATTCCAACTTTCTCCGAGGGTCCTTGAGTTGCGTGAAATTTTCTAGGATCGGAAAATGCGAGAAAATATGATATGCATGATGACTCTATGTATAACATTCCAAATTGAAAATTTGGGATGTTACATACATTCCGAGTGTGAATACATTAACGTGGAATTTGACTTGAGAGCCACAATAGTTGTGCTCGTGTCCGGTCTAATACTTCCTATACGGTGGGTAACGCCACCACCAAATTTCTCTGCTTGAAGAGTTTCACATATGCTACATCTCAATATCTTCGCATTTGATTTGTCTTCAAATTCAACCTATCTTCATGATTTTCTTCACTATGTTGATTTGTTGTTCTAATATATATATATATATATATATATATATATATATATATATATATATATATATATATTGTTCTCGTCTCTACAAAGATTCACTTATAGCTATGTCTTCCAAGTTGAATCTTTTGAACTAAGTGAATGTGATCGGACCCCAATCTCTTATGCTTTCTATCTCAAACTCTATCTGTCCAAATCATATGCATTCTATTGAAACTTTCAATGTCTTCTTGCCTCTGTCCAGTAAGACAGTAGACAAACTTTAAGTCTGTTTTAAATGATTCATCTCATCGTTGAAATCCGAGAAGCGAACGACCATCCGACAAACTCCGCGGACGGGGAACATGGGACAACCAGAGTATGTTGCATGCTTGCCACGTGTCCCTCGATGTGAACCGCCAGGCACTCACAGAATTGCGCGGCCGCACACCTCCTTATAAATACATGTCCCCCGCGTAAAGAAAATCTTCTTCCACCTCTCCACCTCGCCAAAACCCTAGCGCCACTCGTTAGCTTCTCGACGACGCCGGCGACGAAGCGCTTAGCTGCCGCGATCTCTCGATGTCCGCCCTCACGCTCACGCGAACATCGCTCCACTCCGCCACCGCCGTAGGTGTCCTCCGTCGCCAAGTTAGGGCACGATGGATTGAACTGCCGCCTCCTTTCTCGCTAGCTTCTCGAGTGGTAAATATAACTCTATTTTACCATCTTTTGATCTTCAAGATTCATCCCCT
>JAHIAM010018176.1:0-11702 GCA_021605205.1 Aegilops longissima | reverse complement strand
ATAATACATAAATAAACATCCATCATTCAGATTACACTCAAGGTCCACTACGGAACCAAAATAAAGAAGATACCCCAAATGCACGATCCCCCGATCGTCCCAAATGGGCACCACAATCATCGTGAAAAACACAAGTAACACCACGCCTCGTCAACTCCCACTTGAGCTCCCACACCGGACCGCATCACGGACTGCAACGTTTTGGTAGAATTTGGAGTCACGGGACTCCAAAATCTCACACCCAGATCAAGACTATTTAAGCTTATAGGAAGGACAGAGTTTGAGGTGGAGCCGAAGCAACTAGCATATATGGTGGCTACATCGCAAAAGAGAAGAAGAGGAGCAAAGCACTCGGAAACTAGTAGCATCAAGAAGTGATCCCAACTACTTACGCCGACATAACTCCAACATCGTTCACTTCTTGACCCCAGAAGAGACCATCACGGACACCGTTGATGTTATTTTAATTAAGGTCAACTTGGTTTTCTACAACCGACATTAACAAATTCCCATCGCCCATAACCGGCACGGCCAAAGATAATACCCGCAGGGTGTCCCAACTTAGCCCATTATAAGCTCTCACCAACAAGGATAATCCTTCTACCGAAGACCCGATCAATCTCGAATCCGACTACAAGACATTTCGAAGAAAAAACAAGACCAAAAGCCCTGACAGCCGAAAACCGAAGGAGCTGCACATATCTGCTCGTGGCACATCCGGATGAGACTAGCTAAGAAAACCAAGCCTCAAGTTTCTCGGGTCCCCAGTAGGTTTTCGGCCAAGACCAAGGAGCACCGTCCGGGGAAAAAAGATGACCTCTCCGAAACCCGGGAAAAGGCTTAGGTGGCAAATGGTAAACCAAAGTTGGGCCTTGCGGAGGAGTCTTATTCAAAGAATCCGGGGGTCCCATAAATCACCCAACCGTAAGGAACGCTAAATCAAGGAACATAACACCGTATAACGGAAACTAGGGTGGAAGGGAACAAAACACTGCATAAGGCCGAGCCTTCCACCCTTTACCAAGTATATAGATGCATTAATTATAAATATATATTGTGATATCCCCCAAGTAAACATGTTCCAAAAAGGAACAACATCTCCATGTTCCAACAAGGAACAAACTTCCCACCGCAACTAGCAACGCTTATAAGAGGGCGAAAAGGGTAACATAGCCAATCAACGGTTTGCTAGGAAAGGATTTAGGGGACATGGCAATATGGGTGGATGATATAGCAAGTGGTAGGCATCGGGCATAGGCAAAAAAGAGCGAGCAACTAGCATAGCAAAGATAGAAGTGATTTCGAGGGTATGGTCACCTTCCCGCAATGTTCTCGAGTTGTAAAGCTTGATCCTCGAAGCGTTTCAACAGGTTCCTCGCTCAAACTCGCCTCCGGCCTACCCAAAGCAAAACACAAACAAGGAACCATAATAAATCACTTAATGCACAAGCAACATGATGCAATAATGGCATGATATGTAGATGGATATGCAATAAAAGGCCCGAAGGAAAATGATGAACAGGCATCAACTTGGCAAACCAAGTATGCCACTGAAAGATGAGATGATTTCGTTGAAATCGATATAAAGATCACCGAAACGGATGCACGGTTTGGCAAAAAAAATGGAAAATAAAAAGATGGCCACTTAGCAAGCAACAAGAAATTAAGCTACTGCACCCAAACGTACCAACAAAGTATTGGCAGTGATCTACTAAGATGCTTGACAAAGATGAACACTGAGCATAATTCACAACATAAATTCAAAAAGCATGCAAAAGTGCAAAAAATATCATGAATGGAAAAAAAAGATCTGTAAATGTTCGAGCAAGAAAACAACATTACAGGAACTTATAATAAAAACATGGCATGGCATGAATCTACTCAAAGCATAGAACAAAAGTCCCTTATGACCATAAGCCAAAAGGATCGAAAATATAAAAACCCATGTCAAAATGGAAGTTTCAAATGATTCAAAGCATGGCAAGTCAAAAAAGATAAAGTAGGCATGTTTAAGAGCTCAAAGCACCCTACAGAGCCTTTCATGATAAACTAAGCATACATACATCAAGAAGACATGGCATAGAAGACATACATGGCAAGAACAATATCATAACATACATGGATCAACCACAACAACCTTGGCAAAATTGAATAACATGTAAACAATCCAGAAACATTTGATAGCAAAAGTAGAGCTCATTGACCAAGCTATGGCACCCATAATTGCAAACAAGGGCATGGATGGATAGAGCATAACCATATGTTCAAAACATCCATAAGTAACTCAAAATATGCATGGATCTCTGAGCATCAAGTTAACATGGCATCAAAATATCCTAAAGGTAAAAAAGAACATCAGACACCTAGTTTGCATGCTTGTGCTAGTCACCACATAGATCACAAAATACATGGCATACACCCCGAAAGATGGCATGGCATATTAAAAACACATGTAGGACTCAAATTCATAGGGACACATCAATCATAGCAAAATAATAAAAGTGCAAGTTCTTAAGAAATGAAATAACATCACATAGCCCTTCTAACAGCATTTCGGGCATCAAGATGAGCTCAAATGAAAATGATGCAATGAGATGAAATGATCTACTTTCGAGACAACATTTTGACATATTACACGATGAAACGGAGCTACGGGTAGAGTTATGATGCTGAAAATGCCAAAATAATCAACAATAAAATTAGATGAAATTTGAGGGGGGAAGTCAACCTCGGACGAACCGAGGACGGCCGATCCCGACGGGCACGGCGACCCGGATCTCTGCGGACGGCGGGAAGGGGGCCGATCCGGGGAGGCCGGGCGGGGGGGGCCGGCGGCGGGTTGGCAACGGCCGGGGCCCGGGGGGCCGGAGCCGGGCGGCGTCGGCGCGGCGGGGGGCGGAGGCGGCGGCGGGCCAGGGGCGGGGGGCGCGGGCGCGGGCCGGGCGGGGTTTGGGGCCGCGGCGGGCGCGGGGGCGGCGGCCACGGGGGCTGATTCGCGGGGCCGGGGGGGAGGTCCGACGCCGACTTTGGGGGCGGTGGGATGGAGGGGACCCGGATTTGGGGGGGTTTAAATAGGAAGAGGGAGCTAGAGAGTCCAAATGAGGTGAAGTTTCCACACGATCGTGACGAACGGGAGAGCATGGAAGTGACTTAGATGGGTTATTGGACTATTTTGAAGGTGTTGGGCTGCAACTTAAAAGAGGCCTTTGGAGGGTTAACTGGAGTACCAAACGAGCCCAAAATGACCAAATTGACCGGTGGTTTCCGGGGTATACCAAGGCCACTTGACAAACCTCGTCCATTCCGAGAAAGTTTAGTACCCCCACAAAAACGAAAAGGCCGCCGGGAATAGGAGGCCGATTGCAAAACGGACAACGGGAAAATGCTCAATCATGAGACTAACACGATGCAAATGCGATGCACATGATGACATGATATGAAATGCATGACATGGACAAAATGCAAAAGAAGAAAAAACCAGGAGGGAATATCATATCACAATGCCAAAATGGCAAGAGTTGAGTTACAAATATGGAAAGTTACATCCGGGTGTTACAACACTCCACCATAAAGAGGATCTCGCCCCAGATCTAGGACAAAGAACTCCGGATATTCGAACGGAGGTGATCTCGCCCCCGTGGCTTCTTCCGAATGGTGTGACCACTTACTTTCAGGAATTTGATTGACTTGTTTAAAGTCTTGCCGTTTCTTCAAGAATAGCAACGGGTGCTCATGATAAGAGAGATCTTCTTGAAGGTCAATTTCTTCGGTTGATATGGCTCAGAGTCTTGAAGCACTTTGGGTTGGAACGTGAAACACATCGCACATTTGCGGTTGATGGAAGCTCTTGATAGGCTAGATCGCTCTTTGCCAATATCTTGAAAGGACCCACGATCTAGGGGCAAGCTTCCTTTGATACCGGGGACGAGTGCCTTTCATTGAGAGACGCGGGTAGACATG
This sequence comes from Aegilops longissima, assembly GCA_021605205.1. Lineage (NCBI taxonomy): Eukaryota > Viridiplantae > Streptophyta > Magnoliopsida > Poales > Poaceae > Aegilops > Aegilops longissima. The sequence goes on along the minus strand of JAHIAM010018176.1, from coordinate 7,742 downwards.
GTTCCGATTTCAAAAGCCAATCACGGTTTATCATCATAATATTTTCCGCGATTTGCTGCTTTGAGATTCTCAAAATGACTTTGCAATTTTTCCGCTTCGGATCAAGTCATTGCCAAGAAGTTCGCTCACCTGTTCCAATTGAGAGGAGTACGCTTTCGCCATAGAGAATTTCAATGGGTGCCCAACTCGCTTGGAAGTTTGTTGTAGGAGAACTGATATGGAAGACAATCTTCCCACTTCATAAAGGAAATGACAAAGCCCCGAGCATATCTTCAAGGATTTGATTGACTCCCAACTTGGCCACTTGTTTGAGGATGGAAAGCCAAACGAATGTTGGTGCCATGGCCTTCGAAAAGAATCCCAAAACTTGGAGGTAAAGATGCCACCTCAAGAGATCACTTTGGAATGCCGCAAGGAACCTCGAGGTGTATAGCTCGCCAACCGAAAGCTGGATAGATTCTTTGATAGGAAGAAAATGAGCCACTTTAGTAAGCTTGTCAATGACAACGAAGATAGCATCATTTGCTTGACTTTGGAAACCAGCATAAGTCCATCTCGATATGATCAAACTTCCATTCGAATAGCAAGAGGTTGGAGGAGACCACTGGCTTGGTGTTCGCCACTCTTCCCAAATCACATTCATTCACAATTGAGCAATTTCGCCCATTCGAGTCCACCAATATGATCGCTTGAGGTCTGGACATCTTCATTTCCGTGATGAATGGATAGGAAAATTGTGTGTCGCTCATAATGACTTTACGAGATCACCCTTTGGAACCACAATCCGTCCTCAAGAAAAGAGTATCTTTGTCATCAATGGGAAGCACTTGTACTTGAATGCCCTTGTCGAACCACGCTTCACCTTTTTCACCATGGTATCCGGTTGAGCCTCACGAATCTGATCTTCCAAAGTAGGAGAGACTATGAGGTTGGCAAGAAAGCCTTGAGGAACAACTTGAAGATTCAGCATGAAAGCTTCACAAAGATCCGTTGGAAGGGCTTGAGGATTAAACTGCTAAAGAAGCCTTCCCGCCAAAGCATCTGAATGACATTGGCCTGCCCAGTATATTCAATACTTTTGTACTTTGAATCATTTCACCCATCGAGTCCGCTCGAGGTTGAGGTTGGGGAGGAAGATATACTTGAGACTTTGTGATCGTGAAATGTCCACTTTCCTTCCCAACAAGAGATGTCTCCATGTTATCAATGCATGGACAACCGCCAACTCAAGATCGGGGGGTAGTTCTTTCCTGGGTTCAGACAGAGGTATAAGCCACAACTCTTCTCTTGCATTAACACAGACCGAGACCTTGAAGAGAAGCATCATAAAACTTAATGGCTTGGATTCATCAGAGGATCAAGAAGAGTGTGACGAGTTTCTTTGAGAGTATTGAAAGCAACGCCACACTCGAGACCATATACTTCACTGCTTCAGGAGGTTGGAAAGAGGCTTTGCAATCTTGGAGAAATTTCAACAATCTTCGCAATAGCTTGCAAGACCAAGAAAATTGGAGTCGTTGACATTCCGAGGAGGTTCCAATTCACAATCCGGACACCTTCTGGATTAATAAATATGCCTTGGGAGATGATATGACCAAGGTAAAGCACTTCATCAAGCCAAAATTCACATTTGGAAAACTTATAGAATTGATACTCTCGAGCTTGTCTAGCACCAATCGCAAATGTTTGGCATGATCCTTCTTATTCTTGGAGAAGACCAAATATCATCAAGATAGACCAAGACGAATTCATTGGTGTAGGGGTTGAAATGAAGTTCATCATCCGAGAGAATGTTGAGGAGCATTGACAAGGCCAAAGACATGACAAGATATTCATAAGAACCAAAGCTTGTTCAATGTCTTAATATCTTGTTCACGAATGCTAACTGATGATAACCCATACGAAGGTCAAGCTTGAGAACACTTTAGCACCTTTGAGTTGCTCAAAAGCTCATTGATGTTGGGAAGTGGATACTTGTTCTTGATTGTCTTTTATTCAATGGACGGTAATCGACGAAATCGGTCCGCATCCTTCTTCCGGACAAAAGAACACCACAACCCCAAGGAGATGAACTCGGTCGATCAAACCGACGCCTTGTTCATCGTGCTTTTAATTCCTTCACTCATCGTCCAAGCTTGTATGGACGCGCAACGGGTTCGGCGTGCTCAAGATCGATAACAACTCAATGGCCGATGAGGAGGCATACCAAGCTCTTCCGAAAGACATCTTGGTACTACAAACGATCGAATCGAGAGATAGCATCCAATTCGCCTTTCATTGAGAAAAACCCAATGGTTTCATCAAACGAAGATGATCACATCATTAGAAGAGTGAGTCAATTGATTTCCCCAGCACAATCGTGAGCTTTGCCGGAAAGCCACCATTCCGAGAATAAGATCAATATCCGAGTCACCAGAACAATTGGTTTAGCCAAATCTATAATCGCCCATCTTGATAGATATTCGAACCATCATGCTAGAGCTCAAACGCTTAGCCGAGAAATAATTGCAATGCTTTAGGTAATTCTCCGGTCAAAATTGTGCTTTGATGCAAAAGGATATGACATGAAAGAATGCGATGCACCAAAGATCAAATAAGACTTTGCAGAATATCTTAACGGAGATTACCCATTATCACATCAAGATTTCTCCGCTTGAGCTGCATTCATCATATTGACCTTTGCTTTGGATTATGCTTGACCACCGCATTGCCGGAAGATTTCACAAGGAGGAGGCGAAGGCGCTTTGGTTGAAGCACTTGTTCGATAGTGACCTTTTTCCGACATTTGTTGCAAGTCACCCCAGAGGGAGGGTAAGGAGCATTGACCTGGAGCTTGAGAATTAGACTTGTTCGTAGCTGGTTGGGGGTGGGAAGATCCACGACCACCGAGTTCTTTCCATAAGGGAGAAGGAGGAGGAGGAAGGTAGAACTTCACCGCTTAGCTGCCACTTGAGAGGAAGAAGAAGACCAATCCATCCCCATTTCTTCTTAGAAGCCTCACATTTGAGCGGGGCTTCTTGCTTCAAAGGCCATGTTGTAGAATTCATCATACTTTCCTGCTCAAAAGCACAAGAGCTAATTGCATCTTCTCCGAGACCACTTCAATTGATAGATCATACCTTTTCATCGGGACGCTTTGCTTAAAAGGAGCAGTTTCGAATGATTTGTATTGATAACGAATGTTGCCTTGCTTGAGATTGGGAACTCCTCACGCTTGCTCTCAACAACACTTTTCGAATGTGGTGAGCTCAAATCCAATGAACTCATCCTGTAATGACACGACCCCTCCGAATCTTTGTATTGCGGTACCACTCAAAGAGCTTGGTCCTTGAGTTGAAACGATGCAAACTTGACAAAGTCCTCGGTCCACATTGCTACAATCAAAATGCTTGCAGATGTCCACAAGCCAATCGTGGCCCTGGCCTCGGCGTAAACCGAAAGACTTTATTAGCGAGGAACCGAGAGAGGCAAAGTGCGGCTGGTTGTTGCCTTTGACCTTGATTTTGACGTTTGCCTTGAGTAGCTTGCAAGAGCTGCAAAATCATCAGCATTGGCATTGGTGGCTGCCATGATATTGCGTCCGGAGGCGGAGGTGGAGGTGGAGGGTTCACGACCCTCATTGCCCGGATTCACGCTGGCGGAGCCATCCAAGAGGGTGACATCCGTTAGCACTTTTAAAATAGTCAAGTAGAATCAACGGATAGAAATTGCAACATATAGTCTTCACAATAAACATTCAACAAGAATGAACGAATGAATTCCAAAGGCATCACACGCCCATTAAGGTGAGAAGCCACTTAGATAAAGGTATGAAAACACCATCCGCTTTTGAAAAACCAAATCACAATGAAAAAAAGATTGGCTTCTAGAATAAGCCGAACAAACACATGATAAGATTTCCCCAAGGGGGGCCCACATGGCACGACGCAAAGGGACGTTGACAAACAAGACGCCCAATCAGATAGCCAAGGATTCTTTAAGACGCACCGAATCGACGGAATGGGGGACCACTAGACGTTGAACCCCAACTCAAATCATAATCCCGGGAAAGATATCCAAAGCTACTAAATTTACCTATAAACTCCCCAAACTTTCTGTTATGCAACGTGTTGGGGAACAGGGACACAAAATATATCACCCAAACTAACAATACCTAGATCCAAATGTATCCATCCCAACACATAACCAAGAAACCTTCGAAATCGGGTACCGACCTTCAAAAGCATCCGTTATACAAGTCATGGCAATATTCCCAGCTCGCCAAAGATCGGGTTATCGGGTTATCTCACCAACAACCACAAAAGAGATTTCATGTTGGTAAAAGTATTCCAAATCGAACGATAAAATTGTGACGACAACACCCGAGCTCAACTCCCGGACACCGCCACAACCCCTAAATTCGAGGCACCAAGAACAATGTTCTGCACAAAACCATCAACGATTCCAAGATACCCTGATCCTAAATTTTTTTAGTGAAATTTAGGAGAGGAGGGTCAAAACTTCTACGGAGACCCCAGAATTTAAGGGACCTGGGAGTAAAAAGAACCTACCCATATATATATAATCCTAAGACTCAAAACATTTTCCGTTCTAGACTCAACAACCCAAGAAACAATCAAGTAGGGGCCTTTAAGTCGGGAAGGCTCGAACAACTTGTATCTCGATGCGGCTATATCTCCCACGGTCGAGGCACGACTTAGAGGCATAACCGCATTGAAAGCAATGTCGCAAGTGAGGTAATCTTCACACAACCCATGTAATACATAAGGGAAAGAGAACATAGTTGGCTTACGCCACTTCACACAATACATAAATAAACATCCATCATTCAGATTACACTCAAGGTCCACCACGGAACCAAAATAAAGAAGATACCCCAAATGCTACATGATCCCCGATCGTCCCAACGGGCACCACCACATCATCAAAAAGAACATAGTAAACCCCAGCCTCGTCGAACTCCCACTTGAGCTCCGCCACCGACCGCATCATGACTGCAATTTTTGTAGAATCGAGTCACGGGACTCAAAGAATCTCACACCGCAGATCAAGACTATTTAAGCTTATAGGAAGGAAGGTTTGAGGTGGAGCTGCGCAACAATAGCATATATGGTGGCTACACGCAAAAGAGAGCAGAAGAGAGCAAAGCACGGCTGAACTAGTAGATCAAGAAGTGATCCTAACTACTTACCCGACATAACTCCAACATCGTTCACTTCCCGACCACGAAGAGACCATCATTACACACCGTTGATTGTATTTTAATTGAGGTCAACTTCGGTTTTCTACAACCGACATTAACAAATTCCCATCCGCCCATAAATCGGGCACGGTTAAAGATAATACCGCAGGGTGTCCCAACTTAGCCCATTATAAGCCTCACGGTCAACGGGATTTTCACCGGAAGACCCGATCAATCTCGAATCCCACTACAAGACATTTCGACAAAAAAAAACAAGACCAAAAAGCCCCGAAGCCGACAACCCGATAGGAGCTGCACATATCTCGCTCGTGGCACATCCGATGAGACTTAAAGAAAACCAAGCCTCAAGTTTCGGGCCCTAAAGGTACCGGGCCAAAGACCAAGGAGCACCGTCCGGGGTTAAATAAAGATGACCCGGCTCAAAACCCGGGAAAAAGGCTTAGGTGGCAAATGGTAAAACCAAAGTTGGGCCTTGCGGAGGAGTCTTATTCAAAGCGAACCAAGGGGGTCCCATAAATCACCCAACCGTAAGGAACGCAAATCAAGGAACATAACACCGTATGAGAAACTAGGTGGCAAGAGGAACAAAACACTGCATAAGGCCGAGCCTTCCACCCTTTACCAAGTATATAGATGCATTAATTATAGCAGATATATTGTGATATCCCCAATAAGTAAACATGTTCCAAAAGGAACAACATCTCCATGTTCCAACAAGGAACAAACTTCACTTCACCGCAACTAGCAACGCTTATAAGAGGGCTGAGAAAGCGAAATAGCCAATCAACGGTTTGCTAGGAAAGGATGGTTAGGCTGACATGGCAATATGGGTGGCATGATATAGCAAGTGGTAGGCATCGGCATAGGCATAGCAAAAGAGCGAGCAACTAGCATAGCAAAGATAGAAGTGATTTCGAGGGTATGGTCATCTTGCGCAATGTTCTCGAGTTGTCAAAGCTTGATCCTCGAAGCGCTTAACAGGTTCCTCGTCACTAACTCGCCTCCGGCTCTACCCAAAGCAAGAACACAAACAAAGGAACCATAATAAATCACGGTGCAATGCACAAGCAACATGATGCAAATATGGCATGATATGTGAGATGGATATGCAATGCGAAAAGGCCCCGAAGGAAAATGATGAACTAGGCATCAACTTGGCAAACCAAGTATGCCACTGAAAGATGAGATGATTTCGTTGAAATCGATATAAAGATCACCGAATCGGATGCAGGTTTGCAAATGACAAGCAAAACAAGAATGGCACAAATCCATTAAAAAGATGATGCCACTTAGCAAGCAACAAGAAATTAAGCTACTGCACCCAAACGTACCAACAAAGTATATGGCAGTGATCTACTCAAGATGCTTGACAAAAGATGAACACTGAGCTACGGCTAATTCACAAAATAACAGGTTCAAACAAGCATGGCAAAAGTGCAAAAAATATCAGTCGAATGGCAAAAAAAAGATCGTAAATGTTCGAGCAAGAAAACAACATGCTACAGGAACTTATAATAGCAAAACATGGCATGGCATGAATCTACTCAAAGCATAGAACAAAAGTCCCTTACGACCATAAGCCAAAAGGATCAGAAAATATAGAAACACCCATGTCAAATGGCAAGTTTCAAATGTTCAAAGAACATGGCAAGTCAAAACAGATAATGGTAGGCATGTTTAAGAGCTCAAAGCACTTACCACAGAGCCTTTCATGATAAACTAAGCATACATACATCAAGAAGACATAGAAGACATACATGGCAAGAACAATATCATAACATACATGGATCAACCACAACAACCTTGGCAAAATTGAATAACATGTAAACAACTCCAGAAACATTTGATAGCAAAAGTAGAGCTCGATTGACTCAAGCTATGGCACTCCATAATTGCAAACAAGGGCATGGATGGATAGAGCCTAACCATATGTTCAAAACATCCTTATCAAGTAACTCAAAATATGCATAGATCTCTGTAGCATCAAGTTAACATGGCATCAAAATATCACTAAACAGGCTGAAATCAAGAACATCAGACACCTAGTTTGCATGCTTGTGCTAGTCACCACATAGACACAAAATACATGGCATACACCTGGAAAGATGGCATGGCATATTACAAAACACATGTAGGACTCAAATTCATAGGGTGCACACATCAATCATAGCAAAATAATAAAGTGCAAGTTCTTAAGAAATGTAAACTAACATCACATAGCCCTCTTCAACAGCATTTTGGGCATCAAGTTGAGCTCAAATGAAAATGATGCAATGAGATGAAATGATCTACTCTTCGAGGCTAACATTTTGACATATTACACGCATAAACGGAGCTACGGGAAAGTAGATGGCTGAAAATGCCACAAATAATCAACCAATAAAACTTAGATGAAATTTGAGGGGAGAAGTCAACCTCGAGCAACCGAGGAGGCCGGGATCCCACGGCGAGGGAGCCGGACCTTCGGGACGGCCGGAAGAGGGGCCGGCCGATCCGGCCGGGAGGCCCAGGGAGGGGGGGCGGCGGTGGGACCAACCCT
>JAHIAM010018174.1:0-14908 GCA_021605205.1 Aegilops longissima | reverse complement strand
CCTAGAATAGCCTCGACGACATTTATGAAGTAGCATCTGTATATTTCGTCCAAGGCTTCATGCACCCATTATGGTGGCTTCAAAGTCCTGAAATCATCACTTGTAACTCCGTTTGTTCCTCTTCATGCATGGCATTATTCCATGCTTGTTCTTGCTCCAATGTCCATCCTTCTCCAAGCTAGGCCTTCATTTGTAAGCAAAACAAATGTATCCAATTTAGGCAAGATCATATTCTCATGAACATTAGAATCATTACCAAGAAACGAAAGTACCGATAATTTAATTGGCGCATGCGAGCTCTAGTAATTGGTCCAAGATATGTAGCAGAGAGGGCTGTGGGTGTAATAATGGTATTGATGTCCTCATCATGTAAAGAGGGAAGAACATGGAACAAGTTCGTTATTAATGATGGTTTTGTGTTCCGTAACAAGCTATGCATTCCCGCTAGCTCGTTCGCCTTTTGTTGTTGCAGGAGGCGCATGGAGGAGGATTAATGACACTTTACGTGAAGAAGACGGAGGATATACTTGCTACACATTTCTTTTGGCCAAAGTTAAGACGGATGTTGAGCGCTTTGTAGCTCGCTGCACTACATGTCAAAAGCTAAGTCACGACTCAGTCCCTCATGGTTTATATATGCCTTTGCCGCGCCTAGTGTTCCTTGGGAGGATATATCTATGGACTTTGTTTTAGGTTTACACTCAACAAAGAAGGAGGATAGCATATTTGTTGTCGTGGATAGATTCTCAAAATGGCACACTTTATACCATGTCATAAAAGCGATGATGTCTGTTAATGTTGCTGATTTGTTCTTTTCGTGAAATTATTCGCTTGCATGGTGTGCCAAATACTATTATTTCAGATCATGATACTAAATTTCTTAGCCACTTTTGGAGATGTTTATGGGCTAAGTTGGGGACTAAACTGCTTTTTAGTACTACTTGTCACCCCTAAACTGATGGATAAACCAAGTAGTCAATAGAACATTGTCTACTATGCTTAGGGCTGTTTTGAAGAATAATAAGAAATGTGGGAAGAATGCTTGCCTTCATATTGAATTTGCTTATAATCGCTCATTGCATTCTACTACTAAGATGTGCCCTTTGAAATTGTGTATGGCTTCCTACCAGTGCACCTATTGATTTGTTGCCTCTTCCATCTTCGGAGAAGGTTAATTTTGATGCTAAAGAACGTATGAATTGATTTTAAAATGCATGAGTTAACTAAGGAAAACATTGAGCGATGAATGCTAAATATAAACTTGTCGGAGATAAGGGTAGAAAACATGTTGTCTTTGCACCGGAGATCTTGTTTGGTTACATTTATGTAAGGATAGGTTTCCTAATTTGCAAATCAAAGCTAATGCCACGCGTCGATGGTCCATTTAAGGTGTTAGAGAAAATAAATGATAATGCATATAAACTTGAGCTGCCTGCAGATTTTGGGGTTAGTCCCACTTTAACATTGCAGATTTGAAGCCTTATTTGGGTGAGGAAGATGAGCTCACGAGGACTACTTCATTTCAAGAAGGGAGGATGATGAGGACATCAATACCATTGTTACACCCACAGCCCCTCTGCTATATACATACCGGACCAATTACTAGAGCTCACAAGACGCCAATTGAATTATCGTGTACTTTCTTTTCTTGGTAACGATTCCAATGTTCATGAGAATATGATGCTGCCTAAATTGGATACATTTGTTTTGCTTACAAATGAAGGGCCTACCATGGACAAGAAAGATGAACCTTGGAGCAAGTTCAAGCATGAGATGTTGGCATGCTAAGGAGAACAAGAACGGAGTTACAAGTGATGATTCCAGACTTTGAAGCCACCCTAATGAGTGCATAAGGCCTTGGACAAAATATACAAGATGCCACTTCATAATATTCATCCATAGGCTATTCTAGGTGTCATATACCTTATTATTGGGCCAGCCCATGTAATTTCGAAATACTTAAGTATAGGCTGTTTTAGAGTCCGTATGTGGGGGAACAAGAGTTAGGGTTGATTTCGACCCTCCACCAAGGGCCACAAACTCCTCTTTTCTCCATATATACAGCCCTTAGGGCACCGCTTAGACCTTGGTTTTGTTTAGATTAAAGTTCGCCATAGCTGCAACTTCGCTGCATTTCGCTTTGTGTTCAACGACTGCACAAAGGCGCCACAGACCCCACCTTGATCAATAAAGCTTTCATCTTATATTCGCAATATCCAGATTGCAATCTCAGCTTGCTTGTTCTTCGCTTGCTCATAGGAAATGCACTCGTGGTCGTTGATCGTGTCTCGTGCGGGTCAATAACCTCTCGGGTTGGTTTAGCGATTGCTAAGGCGCGACGCCTCGCAGACGCTCAGAGTCGGATCGTCAAAGTCGACTTCCTCCAAAGCGAAAACCACATCTCATCGAAAGACGGGACACCTTTGCCTCTATCAAACAAGAAGAAGACCAACGATGCCACATCTTTCACACAAAAGCCGCATCAATGGACGGTCCATCAAGGTCATCATCGATGGAGGTAGCTACAACTTGGCAAGTGAAGAACTATGCTCCAAGCTACAATTGGTCAAGAGGAAGCACCCGCACCCCACAAGGTTCAATGGCTAAGTGAATCCGCACTATACGAGCCCAGCATACGGTCCAAGTCTCCTTCAAAATTGGCGCCACGAAGACACATTGGAATGTGACGTAGTCCCAATGACCATTTGTCACCTACCCTTGGTCGACCATGGCAATTCGACCGTGGTGTCATCCACAATGGGCGCACCAATCACTATAGCTTCAAGATGAAAGGGAAAGAATATGTGCTACGACCTATGTCTCCTAGTCAAGGATTGCCGACAAGCAAGCCACCCATCATAGAGAGAAGAGTGAGAAAGTGATCCACCCAAAAGTGAGTGAGAGCCACAAGCCAAATTTGAGCGACTCTTCACCTAGAGAGAAAACCTCATCCTATTTGCCACCAAAAGCGAGATGAGAGAAGTGTGAGAACCCATCTACTGTGGATGCACTTTTGTCCTTGTGTGCAAGGATGGAGAACCAAAACTAACACCATTCACGAGCTACCTTTGGTGTTTCAACTCTTTTGCAGGAATTTCATGATGTTTTCCCGATGAGCTACCTCCGGTCTACCTCCTCTCGAGGCATTGAGCATCGAATCGACCTCATCCCCGAGCGCCCTACCAACAAAGCTCCCAGACTTTGTGCGCCTTATGCATCATGTGCTTCGTCCTTACATTGGAGTCTTTGTTGTGGTCTACTTTGACGATATTCTTGTGTTTAGCAAAACCATGAAAGAGCACATCAATCATGTAAAATCTGTGTTGCAAACTCTTCAAAGAAAGCCTTTATGCAAACTTGAAAATGCACATTTGCGCTGACAAAGTGGTTTTCTGGGTTTTGTTGTTTCCTCAAAGGGTGTCCATGTTGATGAATCTAAAATTCAAGCAATTAAAACTTGGCCCCAACCCACCAATTTGCAACAAGTGCGCAGTTTTCTTGGTCTTATGGTTTCTATCGTCGCTTGGAAAGATTTTAGCACAATTGCCGCCTTTGCATGCTTTGAGCAAGAAGAATACTCCCTTTGTTTGGGGAACTTTGCAATCAACCGCTTTTGATAAGCTCAAGTCTTTGCTTACTCATGTCCGATTCTTGCTTTGCCCAATTTTGATAAAACTTTGAGGTTCATTGTGATGCAAGTGGTACCGAATTGCGGAGTTTTGATGCAAGAAAAGCGAGCCATTGCTTATTTTAGTGAAAACTCTCCGGTGCTCAACTTAATTATCCCATCTATGACAAAGAATTGTACGCTTTAGTGCGGTACTACATGTTTGGGAACATTACCTTAGACCTCATGAGTTTGTCATCCATACCGATCATGAAACGCTAAGTACCTCAAAGGTCAAACTAAATTGAACAAGCTGCCATGCCAAATGGAGTGAATTCATGGAATCTTTTCCTTATGTGATCAAATACATTAAGGGTAAAGAGAATGTAGTTGCCGACGCCGCTTTCACGACATGCATGCTTGTCACCAACTTGAATTGAATGTTATTGGTTTTGAGCATATAAAAGACTTGTATGAGCATGATCCATCTTTTGCTTCTCCTTATGCTAAGTGTTTGACGACACGCCTTGGGAACAATATTACATCAAGGATGGTTACCTTATGAGAGCTAACAAACTTTGCATTCCCGGTCTTCTCTTCGCTTGCTCCTTTTGCAAGAGGCTCATGGAGGCGGACTCATGGGACACTTTGGACGCGACAAGACATTCGCCACGCCTCCAACAACTACTTTTGGCCCAAGATGTTCCAGGACGCATAACGCTTCACCAACCGATGCTTTATATGTCGCAAAGCTAAGTCTAAAGCTCAATCTCATGGTCTTTACGTGCCTCTTCCTATTCCATATCATCCTTGGGAAGACATTAGCATGGATTTTATACTCGGTTTGCCTAGAACTCAAAATGGAAAGGACTCGTGTTTGTTGTTGTGATAGATTTTCTAAGATGGCACATTTCATTCCTTGCAACAAGATAGACGATGCTTCACATGTTGCAAATCTCTTTGTAGAGAAATCTTGCGACTCCATGGAGTACCAAAGACAATCGCCTCCCGATCGTGACGCCAAGTTCTTGAGTTACTTTTGAAGACCCTTGCGCCAAGCTCGAATCAAGCTATTGTTCTCATCCGATACCATCCTCAAACCGACGGCCAAACGGAGGTGACGAATCAAGACACTTCCACTCTACTGTGGTCTTGATCAAGAAGAACATCAAGGAATGGGAAGCATGTTCACCCATCGCCGAGCACGCCTACAATCGCAAGACATTCAACCACCGCAAGTCCCCTTCGAGGTCGCTTCACGGTTTCAACCTGTCCCCATTGGACATTTTACCACTTCTCTACAAGAGCGCACCAACATGGATGCAAGTGAACGAGCAAGCTACATCAAGAAGATGCACGAAGATACAAGGCACACAATTGAGCGCCAAGTACAACGCCAAGCAAACAAGCTCAACGCCAACAAGCAACCCATCGCCTTCAACATTGGTGATCAAGTGTGCTACACCTTCGCAAGGACCGCTTCCCCAAAGAACGCAAGTCCAAACTTCTCCCCGAGCCGATGGACCTTTCAAAGTGCTCGACGCTACAACGATAACGCTTACAAAATCGACATACCGAGACAAGTACAACGTGAGCGACATCTTCAACGCCAAGGACCTTGCACCTGTCCATGGAGATGAAGCTTTTGATCCAAGGTCGGATCTCCTGGGGAGAGATGATGAGCAGCCCTCACTCATCCCCACGGACGCGTTTACATCCCCTCAACACCACCGGGACCCATGACAAGAGCCCGAGCTAAGGCTATTGAAGATAAGGTGAACTCGCCCTCTCCTAACTCTTATTTCTACCCATGAGACATGGCTACTACCTCATTCAAAAACTCTATGAATCGGTACATGGAGGCTAACCAAGGATCTACTACTTGTAAGAGCCAAGACGGCGAGGACCCCGAGTATGTCAAGAGGAAGAAGAGATGTTGCCGGTTACAGACACGGACGTCTCGACCCTTTACGGACGTCCGATGATCCTCAGTGGCACGGACGTCCGACGCCTCCGGACGTCTGAACTTCGCTACCCGAATCAAACTTTACGCGATCGGAGCTGACCGGACGTCCGGACGACCATCACCCGAGTTTAACTACGGACGATCGACAAGTCCCGGACGTCCGGACCTCCTCAAGCCCCTTTGACGACCAATAATAATTACCACGGAGAGAAGAATCGACGGACGTTCAACGCGTCCGACGACCGATTTTCCTGAGCCTCCGGACGTCTGATGACTTCCTGACGTCTGACGCTCGATGCGGGTCAAGCCTATGTACCCTTCGCTTTTGACTTCCATTTGCACTAAGACTATAAATAGGAACCACCCATCTCCTAGTTAGGGTTAGCTTTGGATTAGCTCATGTTTAGGTGAGAGAGCCTTGCTCATCCACTTGGCTACTTCTCGAGAAATAGACCTGATGAGGACATCAATACCATTGTTACACCCACAGCCCCGCCGCTATACATACCGGACCAATTACTAGAGTCATGACGCCAATTGAATCATCGTACTTTCGCTTTGGTAACGATTCCAATGTTCATGAGAATATGATGCTGCCTAAATTGGATACATTTGTTTTGCTTACAAATGAAGGGCCTACCATGGACAAGAAAGATGAACCTTGGAGCAAGTTCAAGCATGGAGATGTTGGCATGCTAAGGGGAACAAGAACGGAGTTACAAGTGATGATTCCAGACTTTGAAGCCACCCTAATGAGTGCATGAGGCCTTGGACGAAATATACAAGATGCCACTTCATAATATTCGCCCATAGGCTATTCTAGGTGCTGCGTCACCTTATTATTGGGCCAGGCCCATGTAATTTCGAAATACTTAAGTATAGGCTGTTTTAGAGTCCGATGTGTGGGGAAACAAGAGTTAGGGTTGATTTCGGACCCTCCACCAAGGGCCACGAAATTCTCCCCTCTTCCTCCATATATACAGCCCTTAGGGCACCGCTTAGACCTTGGGTTTTGTTTAGATTAAAAGTTCGCCATAGCTGCAACTTCACTGCATTTCGCTTGTGTTCAACGACTGCATAAAGGCGCCACAGTAACCCCACCTTGATCAATAAAGCTTTCATCTTATATTCACAATATCCAGATTGCAATCTCAGTTTCTTGCTTGTTCTTCGCTTGCTCGCAGGAAATGTAATTCTCGTGGTCAGGTTGATCGTGTTCCGCGTGGTCAATAACCTCGGAGTTGGTTTAGCGATTGCTAAGGCGCGACGCCCTCAAGACGCTCGTAGTCGGATCGCCAAAGTCGATTTCCTCCAAAGCGAAAACCAACATCTCATCGAAAGGCGGGACACCTTTGCCTCTATCAAGTGGTATCCGATTTTCAGGTTGCTCGGTGAGATTTTACAGTTTTTCGAGATTAGATCGAGTCTGTTCTTCATACCTAAAGTCCACGAAAAAGCCACAAAAAATTAGGGTTAGTTCATCATATCTCAACCAATCTGAGCCTTTGCATAATCTTTTTAGGGTTTTTGCTTTGTTGAATTTATGTTGCATCGCCGTGTCAAGTTGCTGGTCTTAGAGTCTAGTCTTTAAAGTTTCGAAGTTCTAGTCATAAGTTGTCACGCCACCGCCGCATCATCATCATCGCCTTGCCATCTACCACCATTGCTTATCCGCCACCGCCTCAACTGTGATCCATATACCACCACCAATCCGTATCCATATACCACCACCGCTACTATATACCACCACCGCTGCTATATACCACCACCATATATCCACCACCAATCCGAAGTTCCTTGCATATTAGGTTTGTTTTCTAGATCCATCTAGTTTCCGATTTGTGTTTTCCTTGCCGAGTAGGTTTCAAAAAAAGTCTGAAACCACCTCTGTTTAGGCCCAAAATTTTCCAAAACGCACTTGTCGAAAAAATTTTCTCGCTATCCTATTTTAGGTGTTTCTAAGTATTGAGACAATCGCCATTATAGAAAGTTTTTTGACCCATTTCCGCTTTTGGGTCCGGCAATAAAAAAAAAATTTTGGTCGAAAAATTTTTCGTGCCCATCCCGTCATTGACTGAAGAGTTTTGAGACACTCGCCATTATAGTGATTTTCGCAAAAAAAAGAGCTGCGATAAAAAAAAAGAAGCGCAAAAAAGAGCTAAAAAAAATTATTCCAGAGTGTGCTTTTCCGTTGTTTCGCAGCTACTGGATTTTGTTAGTGTTCTAGGCTCGCCTCTAGCACGGTCTAGCCTAGACCAAAGACAAGCATCTGTCATGAGCGCTTATTCAACTTTGCATCTCTCGAATTGATTATTGCTGACCTTTTGCTACCATATTATAAGCCTTCCCAGCTCCACATACATCTACATCGTATGCTTGACTCTCCCCGTAATCGCCTATCCAAGCTTTGAGAGTTTTGACTACATCGGTTGCTCGATCACCGCCGCTGCTGGGTAAGAACTGTAAGAATTTGAGATTTGCTTGACGGATTTGGATCGCCCACCACACCACCACCACCACTTCCTAGTAGTCCGTCAATCATATTCTTGTGTGTTTCTATTGCTGCTAACCATGGCAGGATCACAAGTCGACATAGACCGACGGGAGAACATGACAAACAAAGCGCTACATGATAAGTTTCAACAAATGATGAGGGCAGGTGGACTATGTGCTAAATAGATTTGAAGAGGCCATGGAGAAGATAGATGGCATTGAGAAGGCGTCAAACAAAGCTCGATAACAAGTTTAATGAATTGCTCGCGGCTTCACCACCACCACCACCGGCTGCACCTAATGCACCTCTACTACAACAACATGGACTACCTCCACATCGCTAAACAGCCCTCCGCCGAGCTTCCCGTGTCCCTCTTCACCGCCAAGCTGCCATGGTGCTGTTGATACTTCTGGCTTCTGCCACCGCGGTGGGGAGGATGATTATGTGAGAGATTACGAGGATGAGGTTGATCAACATCGTAACCACGCCCAACCACCAAGACCACAACCACCGTGTCGCCCACATGCAAATAATGGCAATGTTCGCTCCCCTTCAGTATTTAGATCATGACCATCTCCCTAAACTGAAATTGAATATTCCACCATTTGAGGGTAGATATGTTCCTGATATATATCTTACTTGGGAGTTAGAAACCGAACAACGATTTACATGTTTACAATATCCCGAGGAGAGACGTGTTCCTCGCTGCCGCTTGTGCTTTCACTAGCTTTGCATGTGTTTGGTGGTCTAACATTGTCGATTATATCCTGTTCCAGCTACTTGGGCTGCTTTGAAAACTGCTATGCGTATCACTGGTTCCACCATATTATCAACGTGAATTACTTCAAAAATTGCAGCGCTTAAGACAAGGAAAAATTCGTAGAAGAATATTATCGTGAATTACAAACCGGCTTGATTAGATGTGGTATTGTTGAGGAGAATGAAGCTATGCTTGCACGCTCGGGTGGATTAAATAGAGAGATTCGACCATTCTAGACTACAAGGATTATAATAATATCACTCGATTGTTCCATCTTGCTTGTAAAGCTGAACGTGAAGTGCAGGATCGATGTGCCTTGGCGCAGACTAACTTTTCTCGCAGTCGACCTTCATCATGGACACCACGCGGCATCATCTACTTCCACACGCTCTACTACATCGGCACCTCCGCTGCTGCCACCTCCAACCGTGATACAAGAAAGGTGCACAACCACCACTATCCGCCAAGAGTACACCGCTGGCCTACACAGAGCTCTTCTTCTTCCATGGCGCCAACAGGCACACAAGTGATATTATTTGTCGTCGTAAGGGAAGAGGACATTTTATGAGAGAATGCACATCTCAGCGCAGTGATGATTGCTACCGAGGATGGTGGGTATGAGTCTGCTAGTGACTATGATGAAGAGACTTTGGCTCTTATTACACATGAAGAACACGGTGGAGATGATTCTCGATCCCGAGACGCAATACATGGCTGTCAAGATGCCGACAGTATGAATGTTTAGTTGCTCAACGGTTTTGAGTGTGCAGGTTACAAGTCGAGCAAAATCAGAGGCATAACTTGTTCCATACAAAGGAGTTGTGAAGGAACGCTCTATTCACGCCATCATAGATGGAGGGAGCTGCAACAACTTGGCTAGCATGGATATGGTGGAGAAGCTTTCTCACCACAAGACCACATCCACATCCTTACTACATCCAATGGTTCAACAACATGCAAGGTTAAGGTAACACGATCGCTCTGTGTGTATTTTAGTATCTCTACATATGCTGATTATGTTGATTGTGATGTGGTACCTATGCAAGCATGTTCCTTATTACTTGGTAGACCATGGCAATTTGATAAAAATTTGTACACCATGGTAGAAACAATCAGATACTCTTGTTCACAAGGATAAAATATTACTTTGCTTCCTATGACTCCTGATTCCATTTTGAAAGATGATATTAATAGAGCTAATAAAGCAAAACAGAGAAACATAAGAGTGAAAATCAGATTGTGGCAAAAGAATTTGAGCAACAAATGAAGCCTAATAATAAACCATCTAATGTTGCTTCTGAAATTAAACCTGAAAAGTGCAT
The DNA here is from genome assembly GCA_021605205.1 of Aegilops longissima. Taxonomy (NCBI): domain Eukaryota; kingdom Viridiplantae; phylum Streptophyta; class Magnoliopsida; order Poales; family Poaceae; genus Aegilops; species Aegilops longissima. The sequence goes on along the minus strand of JAHIAM010018174.1, from coordinate 4,759 downwards.
GTTTATTTGCCACCAAATCTGATATTGATGAGCTAGATTCTAGAAAATCTGTTTGCTATGCTTTGTGTGCAAAGAGGCATTATTTTCACTCGAGGACGGTTTTCCTCTTTGCCCCTCGCTGTCACTAACATTTTGCAGAGTTCGCCGACGCCTTCCCACAAGACGCCACCGGATTACCACCTATTCGAGGGATTGAGCATCAAATTGACTTAATTCCTGTGCATCGCTACCAACCGCGCACCATACCGCACTCAATCCAGAGGAGACGGCGGAGATTATGCGCCAAGCATGTGAGCTGCTCGACAAAGGTTATATACGCCAATCTCTTAGTCCTTGTGCTGTTCCTATTATACTAGTGCCTAAAAAGGATGGTACGTCACAAGTATGTGTGTTGATTGTAGAGGCATTAATAATATTACTATTCGTTATCGCCATCCTATTCCTAGGCTAGATGATATGCTTGATGAATTGAGTGGCTCTACAATATTCTCCAAAGTTGATTTATGAGTGGATACCATCAAATTCGTATGAAATTGGGAGATGAATGGAAAACAGCATTTAAAACTAAGTTTGGATTATATGAGTGGTTAGTCATGCCTTTGGGTTAACTAATGCACCTAGTACTTTCATGAGATTAATGAACGAAGTTTTACGTGTTTTCATTGGACGATTTGTAGTAGTTTACTTTGATGATATACTCGATTTATAGCAAATCTTTGGAAGAACATTTGGAACATTTACGTGTTGTTTTTAATGCTCTACGTGATGCACGCTTGTTTGGTAACCTTGGGAAGTGCACCTTTTGCACCGAATTTAGTATCTTTTCTTGGCTATGTTGTTACTCCACGTGGAATTGAAGTTGATAAAGCCAAGATTGAAGCTATTGAGAGTTGGCCGCAGCTCCAAAACGGTCACACAAGTGAGGAGTTTTCTTGACTCGCTGGTTTCTATAGGCGCTTTGAGAGACTTTAGCACCATTGCTGCACCTCTCAATGAGCTTACAAAGAAGGATGTGCCTTTTGTTTGGGGTACCGCATGTGAAGAAGCCTTCACGGTATTGAAAGATAAGTTGACACATGCTCCTTTACTCCAACTTCCCGACTTTAATAAGACTTTGAGCTTGAATGTGATGCTAGTGGAATTGGATTAGAGGTGTGTTATTACAAGATGGCAAACCTGTTGCATACTTTTCTGAAAAAATTGAGTGGGCCTAGTCTGAACTATTCTACTTATGACAAAGAATTATATGCTCTTGTTCGACTTTAGAGACATGGCAACATTATTTATGGCCCAAAGAATTTGTTATACATTCTCGATCATGAATCTTTGCAACATATTAAAAGTCAAGCTAAACTGAATTGTAGACATGCTAAATGGGTTGAATTCATTGAGACTTTCCTTATGTCATTAAACACAAGAAGGGTAAAGATGTTATTGCCGATGCTTTGTCTCGCTATACTATGCTTTCACAACTGGACTTCAAAATATTTGGTTTGGAGACCATCAAAGATCAATATATGCATGATGGATTTTAAAGATGTAATGCAGAATTGTAAAGAAGGAAGAACATGGAACAAGTTCGTTATTAATGATGGTTTTGTGTTCGTGCTAACAAGCTATGCATTCTCGCTAGCTCTGTTCGCCTTTTGTTGTTGCAGAGGCGATGGAGGAGGATTAATGGGACACTTTGCGCCAAGAAGACGGAGGATATACTTGCTACACATTTTTTTGGCCAAAGATGAGACGGATGTTGAGCGCTTTGTTGCTCTCACGCACTACATGTCAAAAAGCTAAGTCACCACTCAATCCTCATGGTTTATATGCCTTTGCCTTTGCCTCGTGCTTCAGTGTTCCTTGGGAGGATATATCATGGACTTCTTGTTTGCGAGTTTTTGCACTCGCTTGCACAAAGAAGCGCCATGTAACCCCACCTTTGAACAAAGAAGTTCATCTTATATTCTCATATCCACATTGCAATCTAGATTTCCTTGTTCTTCGCACATTCAAATGCACTCGGTCGTTGATCGCGGTTCGAAGGGTCAATAACCTCTGAGTTGGTTTAGCGATTGCAACGCTGACGCCCTCAAGACGTTTAGAAGTCGGATCGCCAAAGTCGACTTCCTCCAAAGCGAAAACCAACATCTCATCGAAAGACGGACACCTTTGCTTCTATCAGACTCTCTACGGAGAAGATCCCTGCGGATTCAAGACCCCTTCTAGGTGGACCCATCAAGACCTCCTCTTGGAGAAGAACGGCTACTCGTGTATCTTTACCTTTATTGTTCTTGAATCTAGTGCCACTCTATGTTCACCGATCTAGCACTTGTGTGATTGATTTCTTGTCGTTGAGTGATCTCTCTCATTTTCCCCTGTTTTCCTCTTGTTCTTCCGCTGTTCTTCGTGATTCACCGAGATCCGGCCCGACGTGAAAGATCGCTCACATAGGGTTCCACCCTACATCAAGCGTGTCAAGTAACTCAAGATTGTGTAAAGCGATTGCCAAGTGGAACGCACGATACACGTGTAGAAATATGTGGAGCTGGGTTGGCTATATATGGTAGCAAAACATCAGCAATAATCAATTCAAAGATGCAATGTTGAATAAACGCCAACGACGGTGCATCAGGTTGGTCCTAGGCTAGACCGACTACGACGCGAGCCAAGAACACTAATGAGGTCACGGCGAGCATGATAGAGGCTAAGGTGTCCCGGCTGTTTCATGAGATGGTGGCTATCGCTTCGTGGGAGTCGACTTGACGATCCGACCACGATCGCGGCGAGACGTCCGCTTTAGCAATCGCTAAACCAACTTCCGAGGGTTATTGACCACGCCGAGCACGATCAACCTGACCACGAGGGCCTGCTTCTCGCGAGCAAACGAAGAACAAGCAAGAAACCGAGATTGCAATCTGGATATTGCGTAATATAAGATGAAAGCTTTATTGATCAAGGTGGGGTTCTCGACGCTTTGTCTGGTCGCTGAACACAAACGGCACGCCAAGTTGCAGCTATGGCTAACTTTTAATCTAAACAAAACCTAAGGTCTAAACGGTGCCCTAAGGGCTGTATATGGAGGAAGAGGGGGAATTTCGTGGCCTTTGTGGAGGGGTCCAAATCAACCCTAACTCTTGTTTCCCCACATACGGACTCTAAAACAGCCTATACTTAAGTATTTCGAAATTACATGGGCCTGGCTCACTAATAAGGTGACGAAGCACCTAGAATAGCCTCGGACGACATTTATGAAGTAGCATCTTGTATATTTCGTCCAAGGCTTCATGCACCCATTATGGTGGCTTCAAAGTCCCGAAATCATCACTTGTAACTCCGTTTGTTCCCTATGCATGGCATTATCTCCATGCTTGTTCTTGCTCCAATGTCCATCCTTCTCCAAGCTAGGCCTTCATTTGTAAGCAAAACAAATGTATCCAATTTAGGCAGATCATATTCTCATGAACATTAGAATCATTACCAAGAAACCAAAGTACTGATAATTTAATTGGCGCATGAGCTCTAGTAATTGGTCCAAGATATGTAGCAAAGAGGGGCTGTGGGTGTAACAATGGTATTGATGTCCTCATCATCCTCCCCTTCTTGAAATGAAGTCGCCCCGACGGAAGCTCATATTCTCACCCAAATAAGGCTTCAAATCTGCAATGTTAAAAGTGGACTAACCCCAAAATCACAGCAGCAGCTCAAGTTTATATGCATTATCATTTATTTTCTAACACCTTAAATGGACCATCAAGACGTGGCATTAGCTTTGATTTATGCAAATTAGGAAACCTATCTCACGTAAATGTAACCAAACAAGATCTCCGTGCAAAGACAACATGTTTTCTACCCTTATCTCCAAGAAGTTTATATTTAGCATTCATACGCCAATGTTTTCCTTAGTTATCTCATGCATTTTTAAAATCAATTCAGCACGTTTTAGCATCAAAATTAACCTTCTCCAAGATGGAAGAGGCAACAAATCAATAGGTGCACGAGGTAGGAAGCCATACACAATTTCAAAAGGGCACATCTTAGTTGTAGAATGCAATGAACGATTATAAGCAAATTCAATATGAGGCAAGCATTCTTCCCACATTTTCTTATTATTCTTCAAAACAGCCCTAAGCATAGTAGACAATGTTCTATTGACTACTTCAGTTTGTCCATCGCTTGGGGTGACAAGTAGTACTAAAAAGCAGTTTAGTCCCCAACTTAGCCCATAAACATCTCCAAAAGTGGCTAAGAAATTTAGTATCACGATCTGAAACAATAGTATTTGGCACACCATGCAAGCTTAATAATTTCACGAAGAACAAATCAGCAACATTAACAGCATCATCGCTTTTATGACATGGTATAAAGTGTGCCATTTTCAGAATCTATCCACGCATAAACAATATATGTTATTCAGAACATCCCAAAATTCTAAATTTTGGGGTGTTATATTAAATAAATAACTATGCTTGATTGTCCGATTGTTGGTTTGATGGATTGAGTGAAACTGATTGAAATTTGAAATTTTGAAAGTTGAATGAGAGGAATGAAATGACTTTCCCAAAACTTTTCCCTTTGCCTTTTGGATTCCCTAATGAATTCAAATTCATGCCAACACCAAAGCCTAGAGTGAGGATGACATGACTTCTTCCATTTTAAATGAATAGGGTTTTGGAAAAGATTTGAATTTCATTTGGGAAGATTTCAAGTTCAAAGCTTTATGCAACTCAATGATTTTCATGAGGGAAGATAAAATGACTTCTTCAAT
>JAHIAM010018173.1:0-10963 GCA_021605205.1 Aegilops longissima | reverse complement strand
TGCTTCGCCTCCCTCGCGCTGGATCGCGGCCGAGGGAGTTGTCTTCGCACTTTCTCGGGTGTTATTATCTCCCGTGCCGGAATCTCCATTCTGCCGTGGGATTTAGAGCGGCGCCACGACGCCGGGCGCTTGGGCTGTTTCTTTAAGGAATCGGCCTCCGCCGCTTTTTCGCCGCCCCCATCTTTTGGTGTGTCCACCATGTATATGTCGTATGACGAGGTGGTTTTCCAAAGGTCCTCGTAGGTACTGGTTCTGGTAGTCTCCGCATCGCCGCCTATACCGCCGATGTCTTCGGAGTCGAGTTGAGTACGCCGTTAAATCATCGACGGTGGCTACGGGCGGGTGGTGGTGGATCTAATTTCTTCGCTATCCGCTGCCCTTAACCGCCCCGGCCGAAGTTCGCCAGGCTCTCCTGGATAGCGTAGAGATGCTTCAATGAATTTGTGATATCGCCAAAGGCGAAGTGTTGAAAGATGTCTGCAGCGGTGAATTCCATGATCGGCGCCAATCGATTCGACGGCGGGGCGCAGGAGGTTCGGAGTCCGCAGGAGTCCGCACCGGAGTCATGGGCTTTATGTGGACACAGGTGTTCGCCCATCGCCAGAGAAATTGCGGGTCCCGAGGCGGTGTCCAACCATCCGCCCTGATTCGAGCGATCGGCCCCGACTATGAGTCGGAGCGATCCGGTGCGCCCCCCTGTGTTGTCCGCGCAGAGTTAGGTCATGCCCATCGTGACACAGCTGCACGCCGGCCAGTGGCTCAGATCCATCGAGGATCAAGTCCCCACGGATATCGGCCGTGAAGTTTAAGCTTCAAACCTGACCTGACGGCCAGGGGCGAAGCTTAATCTGCTCCTGTGATGGCCAAGCGAGTTGGGCCCGCAGCGCGGCCGCCAATACGAAGATCTGTCCGGGAGAAAGGTCTCACCAGTGATCGCGCAAGTTATCGATTGAAGAGGCTATCACGCTTATCGGTGACGCATTGTTCAGGAACTCTCATGAAAGCACCAATGTCGTGTCAAACCGGCGGATCTTGGGTAATCCCGAACCAGCGCTTGTATGATGGTAACAGACAAGATGACACGACAGTTTACCTCGTGTTCGCCCTTGATGGAGGTAAACCCACGCCCCGCTTGATTGATATTGATATTGTGGATGTTTAAAGAGGGATCAATCAAGGAGGCTAAACCCTGAAGCTAGCCTATGGTATGATTGTAAGGGTTGTTGATTGTAGTCCCACGACGAAAGCCATCCGTTTATATAGACACCGAGAGGCTAGGTTACATAGTCATGGTGGAGATCTAAGTCCAGATCGCTGCTTGCTTCCACGCCAGGAAAGTCCCATCCGGACACGGGTGAAGTCTTCAATCTTGTATCTTCATAGTCTTGGGGTCCGGTCGATGATGATAGTCCGCAATGATAGTTCGGTGATGATGGTAGTCAGCATCCGACACCCCCTAATCCAGACTCCCTCGTAGACTAGTAACTTCAATCGACATGACATCGCCCGCCCGAGCCCATTCAGACACGGTGGGCGCCAAACGTGGGCGGTAAAACACATTTGATTCAAGCTCATCCGAAAGACATGTGTCTCTCCCTCCATTTCCCCATTCATACACGATGCGGGGCAAAACAAACTCTCCTCGTCCAAAATCGATGTAGGCTAATATTTTAAATAGGGGCAGATGTGTAACTTCCTCGCACGTGACACAACCGCCTTCTACCTATCAGCCCCTGCTTCATACACCGTGGCACCAACCGTGGTGGCAAACACCCTCTCCTCGCCTCAAATCAAGCATCGGCAAATATTTGGGAGATGCTAGATTACCCTTGAGGGAGTCCCGGATTAGGGGTGTCCGGATAGTCAACTATCACCATTGGCCGGACTCTCGGACTATGAAGATACAAGATTGAAGACTTCGCCCCGTGTCCGGATGGGACTTTCCTTGGCGGGAAGGCAAGCTTACGATACGGATATGTAGATCTCCTACCATTGTAACCGACTCAGTAACCCTAACCTATCCGTGTCTATATAAACCGGAGGGTTTTAGTCCGTAGGATCTAACAACAATCATACCATAGGCTAGCTTCTAGGTTTAGCCTCCTTGATCTCGTGGTAGATCTACTCTTGTACTTCCCATATCATCAATATTAATCAAGCAGGAGTAGGGTATTACCTCCATCGAGAGGGCCCGAACCTGGGTAAAAACATCGTGTCCCTTGTCTCCTGTTACCATCCGCCTAGACGCACAGTTCGGGACCCCCTACCCGAGATCCGCCGGTTTTGACACCGACATTGGTGCTTTCATTGAGAGTTCCTCTATGTCGTGGCCATCAGGTAGGATGACTCATCTCGTCTTTAAAGACGATACCCATCGCCAAAGGAGCCTTGGCCGCTGGCCAGACTCTTCGGCTAGGTGGTTTTCTTATGACCACCAGTCCGGCCACCGCGCCGACGATGACCTCTCGATTCATCGAAACCAATATCCATGTCAATTTGGAACTTGTCAACAATTAGATCCGATCGAGCTCTCCTCCAGAACGAGCTCTGATCAATCGCCACTCGGGAGTCGCCATGACTCACGCACCGGATCGGGCCTAAAACCGATTTGAGAGAGATCAACTCTCCCTGTGCTACCCATCATGTTGCTGTGATAGAGGAGCAATGCGGCGATTCTTCTTCTATCTTAAGGACTAGCTACGCCTCGATTCCCGATCCCTCCATGCCGATTCCCACGAGGACGGATGTCGATCAAGCCCCGAACTTAAAGTCAGCGGCGGTCGGACTCATTGATAAAACTCAAAATCCAAACTTCCGAAGTTCGGAAACTTCTCGCCCTCGAGTCCTAAATTGACGGGGTTCCGGATCTAGTTCCACCCGCCCACCCAAACATTAGCGATCTCTCTCGATTCGCAAGAGCCCGCTGAAATAGTACATCATTATCGGGCCGATTCTCCTAGTTATGAACAGGATAAAGGACTGCCGAGAGGAGGACGAATCCCAATTTTCTGCAATAATTGCACGGACAAGGGAATCCTAAACGCCATAAGTCGTCAGCGAATTACACGCTTTATCGACTTGGTGACCATAGTACAAAAGTATCGTATGATGGAGAGCGCCTCGAAAACCGAAGTAAATTTTGGGATAATCCGCCCCAATACATCCCTTAGTCCGAAACAAAAGGGTGCATCATTATCAAGCACCTGGGTCACATACCAAAAACCAAACCCCCTAAAGGGTAATGGAACCGATCGAGGGTTGGCTAAACGGACCTCGCAAAATTCATAGCACAGAGGGCGCCACTCCAACTCATAGCCTTCGAGCATGTTGATACTACGGCAGGGCCAAAAGTGGCGAGGAGCTTCAGCTTCGTAATCCCAGCCCAAAGAACACCAATACGGTGTTAACAGTCTTTGAGACTTTCAGATCAAATAACATGCAAAAATGAACACTTCGCAACCTTGTCAAGTCTACCAAGTAGAAACAATAAATCCATGGAGGACACGGCTATTACCTTTAATGCCAGTGATTTAACCTAAATTCGAACTGCCCGGCACCACCGCATTGGTCCTCAGTCCGATAGTGGACGGCTTACGCTTACTAAGGTACTCATGGATGGCGGCATGGACTAAACCTCATCTATGAGGAAACCTCCAAAATGGAAATAGACTGGAACCGCATTGAGCGAAGCAACACAACCTTTAGAGGAATAATCCCTAGCCGGAAGCATGCTGCACAGAAAAATCACGCCGGACGAGTGTTCGCCCACGGACAATTACAGGTCCGAGGAGGTCACATTTCAAGTGGCCCTGCTCAACAGCGGATATCATGCTTTATTAGGACGAGAGGCATTCACAATTTTTCAAGCTATACCCCATTATGGGTACATGAAGCTTAAAATGCCCGGACCTAATGGAATCATCACTCGCTAGTGATCCAACATAGCACTCGCTACACCAAAACAAGACAGCCGCACTAGCCCTCGAGGCACTATCCAAGCCCTAGCGCCAAGGAACTCATCATACGATGCGCCCACGGTGAACAGGACGATGTGATACTTGATAAAAGATCCAAGTCCACTTTTTAAACCAGCGGATGAAATAGTCAAATTCCAAGTCCACCCAACGGACCTCGCAAAGACGGCTCCATTGGGGCACAATTAAACCCCTGATGTAGACGCCAGACTACGAGAATTTCTACAAGAAAATCTCGACATCTTTGCTCGCACCCTTCAGACATGCCAGAATCCCACGCCACCGGCCGAGCACAGCCTAAATATCCTAAAAGGATCAAGCCACCAAACATGCTCTTCGGCGCTTTTCCCAACCCAAGAGACATGCCATGGGAGAGGAGCTAGCCAAACTTTTGAAGCCGGATTCATCGAGATATTAAACATCCGGACCGCTAGCAAACCTGGTGATGGTACCAAAGAAGGATAAATCCGGCGCCTATGTGTTGATTTCAAAGACCTTAATAAGGCTTGCCCAAAGGATCCCTTCCCTCCCTCGAATTGATCAAATCATCGACGCCACAGCAGGACACGACTCATTGTGTTTCTCGACGCTGCATTCGCTACCACCAAATCAAGATGGCGGAGCTGCACTGCTGCAACAGCATTCATCACTCCATACGCCCGCTCGCTTCAACACAATGCCCTTTGGGCTCAAAAACGCCAAGCAATATATCAGCACATGATTCGTATATGTCCGCAAACCAGATCGGCAAAACGGTGGAAGATATGTAGATGACGTGGTCGCAAAACCAAGCACGCCGAAACTCTAGTAGACGACTTTGAGGCTCACATTCGACAATCTTCAAAATATGACATCAAGCTCAATCCGAAAAATGCGCCTCTTGCTCCAACCGAAAGCTCCGGGCTTCATTGTGTTCGTAGAGGAATTGAAGCAAACCCAGCCAAGATCCGAGCTCACACAATTGATATTCCAAAAGACCTCAAACAAATACAAAATTGACGGATGCGAGCGGTTTAAGCCGCTTTATCTCCCTTTGGGAGAAAAGGCATTACCCTTTACCGCCTCCGCCGCACCGAACACTTCGAGTGGATTTGATGCCGCCACGGCCGGACTCAAGAAATAAAGGCCATTTTGGCAACAACCGTCCTGGCCATACCAACGTATGCGTAACCAATGCTATTATATATCGCCAAGAACACATCAAGTTGTCAGCACGGTGCTCGTTGTTTAACGAGAACGGACGACACCGGTTCCCTATTCAAAACCGTTTATTATGTGTCCACCGTCCTAACTCCATGCAAGTCCCGCACCCACACTATCAAAAGATAGCATACGCGTGTTCATGGCATCCCGAAGCTGCGACACTACTTTCAAGAGTGTTCGATAACGGTAGCCTCCGGCACCTCTTAACGACATTATAAACAATCGCGACGCGACGGGCCGGATTGCTAAATGGGCCATAGAGCTCCTTCCATTCGACATAACTTATAAGCCACGACGAGCTATTAAGTCGCAGGTTTTGGCCGACTTCGTGGTTAATGGACTGAAGTCAACTCCCTAAAGAGTACGGCGATACTCCAATTGGATCATGCACTTTGACGGCTCCAAAATGTTGGCCGCCAGGGTCAAGGTTGCCCCGACGTCCCCAACCGGGACACAGTCCAACACGCCCTTCGATAATGTATACGGACTCCAACAACGCAGCCGAATACGAGGCCCTTCTCGCACGCCTCCGGATGGCAGTCTCCATGGGCATTCAACGCCTAGAGGTGCGCGATTCAACCTCGCAATATCTCAAATAAACGAGGACTTTGATGCCAAAGATCCAAAATGGCAGCATACCGCAATGCGGTCCTAAAATGTCAAGACGGTTCAAGGGCTCAATTTCATCATATAGCCCGATAACAACCAGCGGCGGATATATTGGCACGCATCGGTGCAAAACGCGATGCCGCCCCACCCAATATCTTTTCGAACGGCTGTTCGCCATCCGCATTATGGGAAGGGAAGTCCGCAATATCAATCCGACCCAACCGCACCGCCTAACGCCAACACTCGACACAACCGGAGGCCTCGCCCCGAGATAACACCTCGCCAGAAATAATGGCGTTATCGCCTGCGGATCGAACCATTCCTAGCCTACCTAACTAGGCAGGAACTCCCCAAGACCAAAATGAGGCTCGCTGCATAGTACGGCGCCTAAAGCCTATAAAGTCCATGAGGGAGAGCTTTATAAGAAAAGCACTACCGAGTCCTTCAAAGGTGTATCTCAAGAGGAAGGGCGAAACCTCCGGCTGAAATTCATGCCGGACCGGGTGGGCACCATTCCGCAGCTCGGGCCCTTGTAGGCAAGGCCTTCCAGACAGGATTTTATTGGCCGACGGCCCGCAAACGCGCAGGACTTAGTCCAACGATGCATCGTTGCCAGCTTTTTGCTAACTAAAGCCACATGCCACCCACCGCCATTAAAACTATACCCATCACCGGCCGCTCATGGTCCTGGGGCTTGACATGGTTGGACCCTCAAGGAGGAACCCACAAGCAAAAATACCTATTGGTCATGGTGGATAAATTCACCAAATGGATAGAGGCCAAGCCTGTTAAAACGGCCGAATCCGACCAGTGATAGACTTCATATCGTGGGTAGTTCACCGCTACGGTGTCCCCACAAGATCATCACCGATAATGGCACCAACTTCACGGCCGATGAGGTCAAATCATGGTGCAAAAACATGGGCATCAAGCTCGACACGCCATCTATCACCTCAAACCAACTGCCAAGTCGAACGAGCAAATGGTCTAATCATGAGCGCATTAAACCCTGCACTAGTGCGGTCCTCAAGGAATCTAACACGACCGGGTTGAGGAGCTCGACCAGACTGGGGCTGCGACCACGCCGAATCAGATTACCGATACACACCATTCTTTTCATGAGGTACGGCGCAGAGGCAGTCTTGCCCCGCGACATAATACATGACTCACCTCAAGCGCATGTATGAAGAAAGAGAAGCCGAGCTTGATCGGCAGGATAGTTTGACGCATTGGAGGAGGAGCGACGACGTAAAAGCTCGCTCCGCATTCTATCAACAGCAGGCTCAAGATATCAAAGCAGGAAGCACGGGCCAAAGCTTATAACGTTAGCAAACTAGTTCTATGCCTGCCGGACAAGAAAAAGGACAAACTCAAGCCCAAATGGGAAGGTCCTTCATCATCGACCAGGTCCCGACCGCGGAGCATACCGCTCATAAATGCATCGGATAACCGACTCGAGCCAAACCCATGGAACACAGCCCGCCTTCGAGGATTTTACGCTTAAGTGCCGGACTCCAAGTTCGCCTCCTTCCTCCGCCCACATTTTTTATTTCTTGTCTTTATTTCTCTCTTCCTCCTTCTTCTTCTTGAAGCATCTAGAGGCTCGCTTGGCGCTTTTTTTCAAGACACTTGACGCGCTGTCCGCCATTATACCTCGGGGCTTTTAGCGTAGCTTATTTATACGGGCTTTATGCCCAACACATGCTAAACTTCCGCATGTACCTTTTATTCACCATTATATGCATCGATATGACTTAAGTTTTGGCCAAGCTGGGTTGTTCGGCCTCGTGGTTACCCTCACGCTCCCGATTGTTCGCTAGGTGGTAAAGGGAGCACCTCCGCATTGTTACTACCGGTCAGCCGGATGTGTACCTCGACTGGGTGAAGCCAAAGCTAGCGTTCTTAAGGGAATATTCGGTCGGTGAACTGAAAGATGATTTTAACTATTTACCCATCTGCCCCGTGATGATTTTCTCGCTTTCATAGCAGCTTTGACATGCACTTTAGGGCATGCATCCCAAATAAAAGGAACCCTTAACGTAAACTATTCTCCCCGAAGATGTTTCTTACTACCCATGTAATATAACATAGGTAGTTGGGCACTTGTCCGACACAGCAATAATGACCCCTACGCCTGGTCTCCATGCATACCATGTTCCTATATAACCAATGGTAGGTATTCGACACACTCCGGACTATTGGGTCCCGAGGTCGGTTTAAAAGGTCCGCTATGACAAACGATCTACAATCCGCTAGAAGACATTTTTTCATGTCACATTTTTACATAGTCAACTCGACTCATTGTATTCCTCCTCAATGCCATCTAATAGGCTATCTAATTTACAATCTTGCTGAATACTTGGCGCCAATTCTACTTGGCCAGCACACTAAGCTTACAGGATCTCCATCCCATCAGCCCCACAGGTCCGACCTCGCCATGTGGTTTGGGTCAGCCTTCGTACTGCGGTCTTTACCATGGCCCAGCCTCCCGGCGCGCTTTGACGGTAGGACGATATCTTCCATAGTCGGAAGCGCCACTGCGTTTCCTTGAAGCCGCCTCAAGAACTCCCCAATGCCTTCGGCAGGGAGATAGATGGCCACAAGGCCTGGCCGATGCCTTTCATCACCGCCGGACTCGTTCATGCAGTAGACGAAGTTCGGAAGAAGATCACCAAGAATCGGGCATCTCCTCCTCGGACGACTCGTGAGCAAACCTACATACATGTTTATGTTAGTCGCCTTTCCTCGCTGAACTTTTTTAAAGTTCGCCAAGCACTTATCGAAAATGCCGCCGACGGCCGCCGATTCTCCTTTACGGAGTCGATAACCGGCACGAACATCCTTTAGTTCCTCACCCAGCTTGGTGTTGGCATCCTCGAGGTTATTTTTCTCCGCCGCACCTCGTAAGCACGCTCGCCGCCTTTAGCGGGCGCAAGAGCTGTTGCTTGTCCGGATCCAGTCCAAACGCCATCTGCAATGTTTTTGTCGATTTACACCCGCCATACTTCATAAACTATTTATCTTTGAAGCATATATTACCGTAGGGGGTCTCGTGGGTTCTCAGAGGGCGGCTAGTGCGGCCTCAAGTTGGGCCTTGCACTCTTCAAGCCCCGGGACAGTTGGGTACTCTTTCTCGTAAGATCCTCAGATAACAAATGATCCTTAAATCAGTTATTCTAACTATTTTAAGTCTCTGGGCTACCGCATATATAATCACCAAATTTCCTTACCAGATGTCCTTTACATACCGCCTCCGTGGCTCGCTAGACCATCTTGAGCGGCACGGAGGTGCGATCTCCCAAATCAAGGCATTCAAGGCCTCGGGAGAAACATGCGCCACGAAGAACTGTCCGCAGCGCCAGGATTCAAGGCGCCTCCACTCGGAGTTGGTGGCGGACAACCTGTCGGCATCCTCTGTTGAGGAGCATCCGACGACGCCTCGTGCTCGCTCAGCCCCGACCCAGCTTTGAAGCCCGGCCGTGAAGGTTCGATTATAACCTCTCCGACCTGGGCCCGGCGAAGCGCTTTTTCCCTAAAAGAGCACCAGCGTTAGTACGCCTTCCAGAATCAATCCTGGGAATATGGTGACACGCCATACCGCTATGCGGCGGAGTTTCGATCCGACCAAGACTTTTTTTAGCTCCGCGAGGTCAGACGCCTTTGTTGGCCAGCCGCAAGCTCGGCTTCCTGCCTCAAGGTACCTCTCCAAAGCACCATTGGTATACGGTGATGAAGAAATAAGCATGGATGGGTCATTATTAGGGTTTTGGGATCTGGTCTCAATTACCTCGTGAGGTCGGAAGTATTCCGGTAATCGCATCAGAATGGCACCAAAGCATTGTCGATGCTAAGTTGGTAGAACACCCCATCGATCAACTCCACCTTTATATCCGGATCCTCTTCGGAGGTCGGATCGAGGAACCGCCCCGATCCTCGGTTGTGGGGCGGGCTGTATCTTCTCCACATTCCGGCGCAGCTCCCATGCAAAAACCATGAAATGAGATATTTAACCACGGAACATGGATCGACAGGTCACAAAGATGTTTGCTTACCCAGCTTCGAGGATTATTCAAGAAAACTCTTCAAGGTTGACGCGGAGGAAATCCTCCTCCTCCTTTATACATGGCAGATAAGATCTTCACCAGCCAGGACCGATCCCCGCCCTTGCGGCCATGGCATGGTGGCATCGCCCTCCCCATTGAAATCCCATGGGGTGGCCCTTTATTGGAGCGGCCTGCACTTTCTCATAATACGATTGCCATGACTCCAATCATGGTCAATCCGCATGAGCCAAGAATCTTATTCGCCCATCGAATAGAGGACATCCCGGTCATTCTCCTCCGAGGGCGCCAGCTTAGGCGCTTCTTCGCAGGAGCATTGTTGAACTCCGAAGGCCGATCCAACAGGATCCGCAGCGGACGCCCTCCATGTAAAACCATTCCGGCGCCAGTCTTCGGACGCTTTCTGGGGTTCCGGATAGGTATCCGTCCCGCGATGCGCCATAGTCGGCTCCGCCCACTTGATATATTGACCCTTCATGAGAACGGGTACTAGGCAGAATATTCTTTCCACAGCCCAAATGAGCCTCGACGCCTAAGAACAGTTCGTGAAGGGCCACGAAGCTCGGCGTGCGTGCAAGATGGAGGCAGGAGTAAGATGGCAACCGGAGGTCAGAGAACTCCAGAGAGCCCTCGAGAAACTGATGGATTGGAAATCCGAGTCCCTTACTAGATAAGAGATGAAGCATACCCGCCTTCCTTTAGAGGGATTGGGGACGCTCCGCTTGCTTTTCCGCCTCAGAGGTGGCAAGTCCGCTCGAACCGAACCATGAAGGCTCGGGAAGAAACTTTGGCTTGGAGTATAACTAGCTCGCTATATGGACCTGAGACTCTCCCACTTCCGGCTTAGGGCCGGGAGCGCGAGAGGAGGAGCCGCGTCGATCGTCCATGATGGAATGGGCGCTGGCACGAGGCGCCCGATGAAAGCTCGCAGGGGGGATGGTGTGACTGAGATCTAGATCCTCGCCTTTTTATAGGCGGCTCATTTGGCGCAGCTAGGGGGTAATTGTAAAATACCCCGCCTGTGATCTATTCAAACACGTGGAAGATGGCCTTATTGGGGCATAGAAGCCAAGGAGCGCAACATTTATCGTGCCGCACACTATCTGGACAAGTATA
>JAHIAM010018171.1:0-10972 GCA_021605205.1 Aegilops longissima | reverse complement strand
ACGCTCGAGTTGGATCGGTCGGATCGTGAAGACGCCACATCAACCGCCTGTTATAACGCCCGCTTTCAGCCAAGGGACGGGATGACACTTTCCTCTCCGCTATGCCATCACCATGGTCTTTGGGTAGGGAATTTTTTTTGAAATTACTACCCCCCAAAGGGCATCCGAGCCTGGTTTTGGGCGGATGCATATGCACGATAGAAACAAGTGAGTTGTGGGCTATAAGTCATTGCTTACCAAAGATGTCATACTTTGGTTCGGGTATTGTGAGATGAAGGCGACCGAAACCGACGCTTTACGAGACTGGTTTCACCGCCGGCACTAGTTGTTAAAGGTGACCGGGTGTGTCACATCCCAGTTAGACCATGCATTAGGTGTGCATCATGTTTAAATTCCATTTGAATTTGAAATGGGAAGGCAGGAAACCCTGAACACCCCCCTTAAAATAACTAGGGTTTACTAAAATTATTTCAATGAACAATGCCCTTCAAAATGCTCATCCTCTTTGTTTTGGTTCGTAACCCATGTCAAAGGAGGTTTAATTTTCAGGTCATCTAAAGGTTCTAGGATTAATCCACAAGTTTTGAACTTGAGCATTTTAAATTATGTAAAATATTTTAAATGTTCAAAATTAAACTAAAATGTTTCATGTTGGGAATATTCCAACAAGGGACCAGGAGCATTTGGTGATTTTAAAACAGTTTTGGTATTTTAGAAAACCCCACAAGTTGCAGGAAATTAGAAAAGAAAAGAAAGGCAACCTTACCTCGACGCCTGTGTTCGCCCACCTGCCGGCCCAGCCCAGCAGCCGCGCCAGCGAGCTGCTTGGCTCGGCCAGGCAGGCAGCCAGTGCCCGACGGCAGCCTGTGGCGCGCCACGCAGCTGGCCGCCTCACCACCTCGCCGCCGCTGCCCCGGACGGCTCCACGCTGCCGCTTCACCTTCGACACGCTTATTCGCCTCTCTCTCCTCGCTTCCTCGCCATGGCCGACACGCCGCCGCTTCCACCGCTAGTAGCGTCAGAGCCACTGCCGCCTCGCACGAGACCGCGGTTCAGTCGCCGCTGTCAGCGCCGACTTTGCCGAACAGTTTAGCCCCGGCGCTGTTTCGCTTCCGGCCATCACCGTGACCACTCGCCGACTCGCCACCGCCGAGATCCTCTTCGCCCGCCAGCGACGACCGCCTCGACCACGCCGTTCGTTTCACGAGACCGCCAGCCCTGGCTACCTCCCCATCCTTCCACTTCTTCTTCGCACCACAACGAGCACACACTCGGCTCGTCAGACGACGTCATGAGCTCGCCGCCACGAGGCTCGCCACCCAACGCCACGCCATCGGTTCATCGGACTCACCACGCTATGCGGTCCAACCCCGCACTCCACGCGCTACTCACCTTGCCCCTAGCTGACAGTCCGAGATCACCCGAGCCCGGCCGCCGCCAAACTGCCGCCGCGCCAACCCCGCCACCCCGACTCCAACTAATCCTCCACCAGAGCTGCGGTCGCCTCAGCTCCACGTGAGATGCCTTCCGTCCCATTTGGTGGCCGAACGTAAAACCACTTTGTCCGGCCTACCGGTTTCGCCGGGCGGCTAGACGCCGCGAAGTTGATCACGACCATGGATCGGTGGGCCTCAAGGACTGCTCCGAGTCAATGACAGTGGATCTCGTTAACTAATTAGATTAGTTCTAATTGTTAATTAGTTAAACTAACTACTGACATGCGGGTCCCATCACAGTTTGAATTGGACCACTGCTGACCCTCGACGTCATCACTGACTTCATGTCGACGTTAATAAATGAAATTCTGGATTTATTCGATATAGCAAATTCTGTAATATAATTCAAATTTCAAATGCTTATAACTTTTATTCTATAACTCCAAATGCAAAGATTTATATATGAAAATTATCAGAAAAATCCACTTATCCATTGGTACAGGTTTCATGCATGTCAAAACAAGTTAACCATGCTGAATAACCAGAATAAGAAATTGCACCATTAGGACTAACTCAATGAGCTATCATTTGAATCCTGATTCAAATGAGTTCATTCCCTGTTATTTCAGCTTTGCATTAGGCCAACACATCCATATTGCATGTCATAGCATGCATCATATTGTTGCATATTGTCATGTGTTTACTTTCTGTGCTTTCATGATAGGTTCTGCTTCGAGGATAACCTCGACTATCTGCTTGAAGGCGCATCACCCTGCCCATCAAGCAACCTGCTGATCATTTCTGACATAAACCCATGTTCTCGCTTCTGCCTGCCATCTGCATTAAGACAACGCGATTCAAACTGTTGTAAAGGTAGTAGTTGAACCCACTTCTTTGCATGACTCAATATTGCCACAAGAATTCAGATGAAACCCACTAGTATGTGTAGGAGTTGATTGAGCCATGTTTGTGATTCCTACCATGCTATGCTTGCTATGCTTAGAGTTGTGTCAGTCCTGCCCATCGGGATGATGAACCGGAGTGAAAGTTGTGTTGGTTCGAGAGTGAAAGTGTTGAACACGATTTGGTAAAGGTATCGATGAGAGGCCATGTAGGAGTACATGGGTTGTTTCACTAGTTGAATCCTAAGAACTGAGATCTGTGTTTGTGATCCATGAATTAGCTATTACCACGCATTGGGCCCGAACCAATGGACCTTCTCGCTTTTAACCACCCCTGTTCTTAGTCCGGAGTTGCAAGTAGTTTCGTGTTTGTAGCATGGGGCCGCAGACGTTAACGCTGACCTTAGGGGTGGGTTGTGTTATGCGTAGGCACGCGGGTCTGCAAAATGAGTGCCTGCTTATATCTCGGAACCCTGCACACATCGTCATGGTAGGGGAAACCTCGCCGGACTCCTCAAGGATGGAACCCTAATAGGCTACAACCTGGACTAGGGACTTGAGTGTTTAGGTAGGCTGTACGACACCCACGCTGGGCTTCCGCTTGAAGGTTGCCGAGTACATGTCGTAAACGACGATAAGTGGTGAGAGCGGTGAAGAAGTACACTTCGCAGGTTAAATATGATCTATTCAATAGCCGTGTCCACGGAGAAGGACTTCGGGTTACCTATATCAGTTCATAGACAAGTAAATGGATACTACTAAAAGCCTCAAGATAAGTGTGAGTATCAGGATGGTCTCTGGGATGACGAGAGAGGATCCACGGTGGAGTATTGTGATGGTGATTAGTGACTCGTAACGACAAATGCTTTACAAAGTGGTGTCACGTGAGATAGCTTAGCCAAGAGTCAAAGCTGGCTTGCTGCAAATAACTCCACTTCCTTCCTTGAGAATGCATGTATGATAGGATTCTGTGGAAGACTTGCTGAGTACCTTTGTACTCATGTTTGCTTAATTAATGTTTTCAGAGACTATACTACCCTCCGACGGATTCTATGTAGATATTGACTTCGACGAGTGAACTAGCCACCTGCATGCATCTAAGACTTGTGAAGGGCCATTGTAGATAGAAAGGCTCCAACAAGCTTTCTTTTCTTTCTAGAGTCCTGCATTTTACTAGTTTGTTTCGCATGTGCTTGTATGATTGTATGATTTGAGGTTGGGTCATGTGACCCCTACCTGTATGACTATATATGTATGGCTTCTAGCCTCTTAAATAAAGTACTTGAGTTGTAGAGTTTTGTTGTGATGCCTTGTTGTACTTACTCATATCGGGCATATTATGCAGTATGATTGAAATGCTTGGTATGAGGGGATCCACAAACTAGTTGTTTATCCTGGCAGCCTCTCATATGGGGAAATGTAGTCTGCGGTTTCGCGATAGTAGTCCGCTACAGCCCGTTCACCGAGTCCTGCTAGCCCAGACTACCGCTTGGACACTTGACTGCCGGCATGTGATTATCTCGCCTTATGTCTGTTCCTTCGGGAAATGTCACTGGTATTCGAGTCCTCGCTTAGCCTCGCTACAGCCCGGGATACCGGAGTCCTCTAGCCAGCGTTACAGCCCTAATTCATACGCTGATGACCCATATGCTCAAGTGATTCATGTATGCCTGTCCCTATAGGTTAGTGCCGCTTGTTCACGACAGCCATGTCGGTCTGGTTTTTGTCATGTGGATGCTAGCGACACTATCATATACGGAGCCAAAGGCTTAAACGGTCCCGGCATGGCCAGGCTACACCGGGAATACCGTATGTGCGTGAGGCCGCAAAGTGATATGAGGTGTTATTGCCTAGGTCGATGTGACTTGGAATCGGGTCCCGACAGCGCTGGCATCGAGCAGGGCTGCCCAGTAGGTTCGCTAAGCCAAACTGGTCAAGTTGAGTCTAGAAATGCTTTAGTTATATGTAGGGGAATTGATTGTGGAGGGAACGTAAGGCCTTTTTACTCCTTTACCTTATGCCTCGATCCTGAGCCATCCCTTCTTCTCATTCGACGGGTTTAGGACTAGGCCTTCTCTCTATCGTGTTCACGTGTTACTAATCCAGTAACTTATAGGATTGTTGGTTACATCCTCAGCTCAGGCTACTAAATTTTAGTATGCTATCATTTGAACCAGAACCTGATATGATGTTGTTGAGTGGATTGCAAATCTGATTTTGAATGTCTCAAATCTGATTTTGAGCATTTACGATGTTATGCTGCCCGATTTTCCCTAGAAATTCTAATGCCTTTGCATTGTGGTTGTGCTTTCAGATGGCCACTCCTCCCCGTAACCAAGTGGTTCGCCTGATTCGCTGCATTGATGTGCGGTCACACGGCCATGTTGGTTAGGGTGATGATTGAATCTGGTTATCGATGGTATCCTCGAATACCGTCAAGAGCGCTTTAGGATTTCAATCAAAGCCAATACCTATGCACGGTCTGGATTTATCCATCTTATCCGGAGCTACTCGAGCCACTTCACTGCTCTTATGGCTCGAATCACTATTGGAATGTCTCAAAAGATGCAGCCTATTCCATGATGACTATTATTCGAGCGAATCGCTTTGTCGGGCAACACCGATTTCGCCACATGCCAAGATCCCTCCCCGCATGGCTACCTTCTTCGTGGCTTGTACAGCGATGCATCCCATGAGGACTCACCTTCGACTACTACTGAGTTGTCGGAGGACAAGGACCGTGAGAACCGGCTCATGTGATGGAGCTTTTAATGCCCGCTCACCACTCACTCGACTAGGTTTGCACCCGCCAGGTGCTTCTGATATATGGACATGAGGGACTTGTACCTGTGCAAGTAGCTGTGACTTAATGGAGTGGGCGGAGGTTGGAGGCATCACCTCCGTGGGCCCTGCCTGCCACCGCTTGTTGGTCCACGCCACATCCGAGTCCTTATGGTCCAGTGCCCATGTGATTGTCTGCTTCCCACCATCATGTTCCACTTCTGTGTTTGGTGGTGACTTCTATGAGGACTACTATGGAGCCGCCGAGATAGTAGTAGTGTTTAGTATGGTATTAGTTGTGTTTCCACCGCCCTATGTGACTCGTGGAATACGATTTAGTGTGTATCGCCCTAAGTGTAGAAAATAATGTATAGGAGTTGGATTGCTTCCGATGAGATGTAACGCCTTTCCTTATAGTTGTATTCTGTCAGCTTGTACTAAACTATGGATGGTGTGTATGACCTGCTGGTATATATATATATGGCAGTTTTATATTACCATGTCATAACGGATGAACATCTTTGCATTCCATGCTATCCATTACCTTCCGACTTCCTTGTTAAATTCTGCCATCTGGTTTAAACCTTTGCTTTGTCTCCTGTGATGGTCAACACTCGCAATACTCCTCGCTGTTCCAGCAGGAGAAGCCAGCAGCCAGAATGTGAATCTGCCGCAACCGCCATCTTTGGCCGAGGTGATGCCGAAGCGAATTTAATGTTGTGAAACCAACCGCTTATTGGAGCGGGTTGAACAAAACACAGCACGCCAGCCAAGAAACGATGTGGTTTCACCTAACGACTTCACAAGCTGTATCCTCCAAAATTAAATATTCCGCCGAGCTTCGACGGATGATTGGCCTTCAGCATCACACAAGCTGCGCTAACGTGGCCGAGGGCCGAAGGTTACCTTTGCCGCCTATCATTTTGAAGGCCCCGCTAGCCTCGTGGAGAATTATGAGGCTATGCGTCCGTTGGACAAGTTACATCTTGGGATGAATTCAGTGCCGCCCAGAGCATCATATTCCGTAAGGTCTTATGGATCGCAAACGTGAGGAATTCTTGCAACACCCAAGGTAGGCTGACCGTGGATGCCTACAGCCGTGAATTTGGGAGGTTACGCTATGCTCCCCAGAAGTTTCTACCGATGCCAAGAAGCAAGGTTCGGGACTTAGCCCGAGCTACCGAGATCTCCGCCCGCATGAGTGTACCTTCTTCCGGTTAGTCAATAAGGCTATCGCCACGAACCTGGGCAGATTGATTTTGAGGCTTCACGCAAACACATCCGCGGACTCGATCGCCATCCGCTCGATCCCGTGGCCGGGTTTGGGTTCCAATACCGCCTACCACCAGGTTCACCCCGAGGCCATCCTCTCGAGGCACCTCGCCCCAACCAGCCGATTTTCCACCCAAGACTTATGGAGGTCCAACTGCCAATGCTGCTCCACGCCCAAATGTGATAACTTGCTTCAATGTGGAGAGACGGGCCACTATATCCCAGAGTGTCCCCGCACAACCCCAATCAAGATGGAAAGTCTCAATGCCGCAAGCCAGCAGAAAGGTGCCCTATGCCAAACCAGCTGCCACCGCCGTGGCCATGTCAACTATGTCTCGCTGAAGAACCTATGAGGATCCCAACGCCGCCTCGGCACGCTTTTGTTAATTGCCATCCGCAACTGTTCTATTCGACATCGAGCATTCTATTCATTTATTTCGAGAGCTATGCTCGATTGCACAACACCACATTCTCGTGATGCCTACTTCATGGAACTTCAAACCCTGGCTCTAGATGGCAAACCTCTAGAATAAGTCATGGGAATGAACTTGTCGACAGATTAGTCTTTCTTGCATCCCTAATAGCTCTTAAGTCCTCTGACATAAACATCATCTTGGTATGGACTGGATGTCACCATTATGCTAAGATTGATTGCTCTACTAGAACTGTTCAACTTACCCATCCTTCGGCAGTTGAATGTTTTAACCTCGAGTGTCTAAGCGCCAGCTTTACTCCTTAAATGCCAACCCTTCCGCACTTTCAAGATATTCCGTAGTCCGTGATTTCCGGATGTCTTCTCAGAGAACTGCCAGTGTTCCACCCGACAGTGATGTCGAGTTCGTGATAGATCTTGTTCCTTAACCGCCCCAATCTCTAGAAGACCTTATAAGATGGCACCCTAGAACTAGCTGAACTTAAGAAACAACTCGATGAGTCCTTGCAAAAGGTTTCCATCCGCCCTGTTCATTCCATGGCTTGCCCTTCTCTTCACAAGAAGAAGATGGTACGATCGGATGGTTGTAGATTACCGACCCGTCAATTTGGTCACTATCAAGAACAAGTATTCGCTTCCTAGGATCAACTAATTGTATGATCAGCCTCGCTGGATCCTCAGATTCTCCAAGATGGATTTGAGGTTGGGCTCATCAAATAAAAATCAAGAACGGGACATACCTAAACGGCTTTTGTTACTCGTTATGGCCAATACGAAAGTAATTGGCCATGTCCTTCGGTTTAACCAATGCTCCAGCCACTTTCTCTCGTTAATGAACTCAATCTTCATGGAGTTTGGATAAATTGCTGCGGTATACCTCATGATATACTCATCTACTCCAAGAATGAAGAAGAACATGCCAACACCTAGGCTAGTATTGATGAACTTTGAGAGCACCGCTTTTTATGCCAAATTTCTAAGTGTGAATTCTGGTTACTGGTGACTCATCTAGGACATCTAATCTCTCGTAAGGGCATTGCTGCCAATCCCGAAAGCGAAGTTCAAGCCGCCCTGATTGGACTCCACCAATCGGTCAAGCAAGTTCGAGTTTCTCGGTTTAGCGAAGCTATTGTCACCGCTTCGTCGATAATTTCTTAAAGTCGCTAAACCTCTAACCTAACTCCCTCAAGAAAGATAAGAAGTTCAATGGACGCCACAAAGCGAAGTTCAGCCAGAACTGAAAAGACGTACCGACATCTGCTCCCGCATTTGTTCCACCAGATTTCTAAGGACTTTATTATCTATTACACGCCCGACAAGTGACTAGGTTGCATATTCATGCAAGATCACATGTGATTGCCGCTTCTCCTCGGCCAAGGCCCACATGAGGATAACTACCCACACACGCATCTAGAGCTTGTTATGGTTCATGCACCAAAACCTGGCGACATACCTTCCGGTAATCGCAAGCAGAAATCTACACCATCACCAAAGTCTGAAATATATCTTCACCCAACCGGATTCGAATCTCAGGCAAAGACGTTGGGTCGAGTTGATTACAGATTTCACTTAGGAATATCCTACACCCGTGCAAGGCTAATGGCTGGACGACTAAGTCGCAGAAATCTTATTGTAACAATCTGATGTTACAACAAAGTCAACCATTTCTCCACGAGGAATTTCGTAGCTTAATCTTCACATTGTTCCTCGAGGATTCTCTCCACCCGGTGGCGTAAACCTACCGCTACGGATCAGATCATCAACGTAAGGTAGATCCGGAGTCTCTCGATCAGAGAAACATCAAGAAAGGAGTCGCAGACTCCTCCATTGATGAACAAGCTGTCGGTTCTTTGGAGACCGCCTAGTGGTCCCCAAGGTGCGCAACCTGAGGCGCATTGATCCTTAGGAAGCTCATGACTCTCCTCTCACCATTCATCCCGGTAGTACTAAAATGTATCAAGACCCACGCGAGGTTTTGGTGGACTAGGATGAAGAGAGAAATCGTCATACATTGCTAACTCGCGACGCCTGTCAGCCGAAGTTAAAGCAGCAGCATCAACGGCTCCATGTTCTTCAACCTTTGGAAATTCCTGAATGGAAATGGGATAAAATCGTATGGATTTCATTACCGGTTTCCCAGACCAAGAGAGGAATAATGCTATCTTTGTTGTCGCCGATCGCCTTCCAAAGTAGCCCACTCTCACCCGTCAGAGGAGTATAACCGCTAGCCAGCTAGCTGAATTGTACATCTCGATAGTGTCTCTTCATGGTGTTCCATTGAGATTAACTCAGACCGTGGAAGTCTCTTCACCTCTCGATTTTGGGAAAGTTTCAAAACGCTATGGGAACTCGCTCTCCTTTAGCACCGCTTCCATCCCCAATCAAGTGGTCAATAGAACGAAATAATCAAATCCTAGAGGATATGTGAAGCCCGCCATCTCTTTCGCATGAATTGGGAGAAATGCCTTCCATTCACGAAGTTTGCTTATAACAACAGTTATCGCCAGCCTGCAAAGCCCTTTCAAGTTCTTTATGGACGGAAATGTCGAACGCCTCTTAACTGGTCGAAACCGGGAGAGACAACTCTTGGCCCGGACATGATTCAGGAAGCGAAGAGCAGGTTCGGTTGTTCGTGAGAAATTGAAAACAGCCCAATCTCGCCAAAAGAGCCAATATGATCAGCAAGCATAAGCTTCATGGCTTATGAAATTGGTGAGAAGGCTTACCTTCGGTTACCTTCTAAAGGGAACCCATCGGTTCGGTATCAAAGGCAAGTTGGCCTCGTTACATTGGACCCTTTCGCATTCTTGCCAAACGAGGAGGAGTTGCTACCAATTGAACTACCTCCACATCTTTACAGAGTCCATGATGTCTTCCACGCTTCCCAACTCAAAGCTGCTTCGGATCCTATCCGGGAGTGAACCACGAAACGCTTGATCTCCAAGATAATCTCACCATCGAGAATATCCCGCTCAGATCCTGATCGCCGAGCGCATTCACCGACGCCGGAATATCAAGTTTCTAAAGGTTCAATGGTCAAACCATTCCAGCAAGAAGCAACTTGGGAAAGGGAGGATCGTTCACTTGAGTATCCCACCTTTTTCGAATAGATCCTAAATCTCGGACGAGATTCTTTTGAGTGGGGTGAGTTGTCACATCCCAGTTAGACCATGCATTAGGGTGCATCATGTTTAAATTCCATTTGAATTTGAAATGGGAAGGCAGGAAACCCTAACACCCCCTTTAAAATAACTAGGGTTTACTAAAAATTATTTCAATGAACAAATGCCCTTCAAAATGCTCATCCTCTTTGTTTTGGTTCGAACCCATGTCAAAGGAGGTGTATCATTTTCTAGGTCATCTAAAGGTTCTAGGATTAATCCACAAGTTTTGAACATGAGCATTTTAAATTATATAAAATATTTTAAATGTTCAAAATTGCCAAACTAAAATGTTTCATGTTGGGAATATTCCAACAAGGGACCAGGAGCATTTTGGTGATTTTTAAAACAGTTTTGGTATTTTAGAAAACCCCACAAAGTTGCAGGAAATTAGAAAAGAAAAAAGGGAAACCTTACTCGACGCCTGTGTTCGCCCACCGCTGCCCAGCCCAGCAGCCGGCCACGAGCTGCTTGGTCGCCAGCAGGCAGCCGTGCCCGACGGCGAGCCTGGGGCGCGCCACGCAGCTGGCCGCCCCGCTTCACCTCCTCGCCGCCCGCCCTCGACGGCCTCCACGCTGCCGCCTGACCCTGGACACGCCATTCGCCTCGCTCCTCTCCTCGCCTCGCCATGGCCGACGCCACTGCCGCTGCTCCACCGTCAGAGTCAGAGCCACCGTCCCGCCGCACGAGATCGTCGCCATTGCCGCTCGACTTCCGAATAAGCCGAGCCCCGGCGCTTGTTTCGCCCGGCCACGCACCACGCGACTCCGCACCGCTGGAGATCCTTCGCGCCGCCAGATCGATCGCCCGACCACGCCGTCGGTTCACGAGACCGCCATGAGCCCGGCTACCCCCCATCCTCTCCACTCTCCTTCTCGCACCACAACCAGCACACGGCTCGGCAAGATGCACCGCTGGAGCTCGTCGCCGACAGGCTCCGCCACCCAACGCCACGCCACCCGGTTCATCGTGAAACGCTATGCTGGG